>JAJIBD010004375.1:0-113212 GCA_021461705.1 Cryptotis parvus
TATGAAAAAATTGCTCATCATCACTAATCATCAGAGAGATGCAAATCAAAACAACAATGAGATACCACTTTACACCACAGAGACTGGCACATATTCAAAAGAGCAAGAACAACAAGTGCTGGCGTGGATGTGGGGAAAAGGGGACACTCATCCATTGTTGGTGGGAATGCCGGCTGGTACAGCCTTTCTGGAAAACAATATGGACTTTCCTCCAAAGACTAGAAATTGAACTCCCATTTGACCCAGCCATACCACTCCTGGGAATCTACTGTGGGAAACCAAAAATACGCAGCGGAAACACCATCCCTACTTTTATGTTCATAGCAGCATTATTCACAATAGCCAGAATCTGGAAGCAACCAGAGTGCCTGAAAATCGATGACTGGATAAAGAAGCTTTGGTACATCTACACAATGGAATACTATGCAGCTGTTAGGAAAAATGAAGTTATAAAATTTGCCTATAAATGGATGGACATGGAGAAGATTATGTTGAGCGAAATTAGCCAGAAGGAGAGAGACAGATACAGAATGACTGCATTTATTTGCATGGCATAAATATATATGTACATATTATGATACCAATATCCAAGGTCAAGTGAAACATATATCAGGAGGTCTTGTCAAAGGTGGAGATTATCACAAACGGTGTGGAGTCAGAGTTTAGGTAAGACAGAAAATGGAACAGGGTGCTAATAATAGTCGAGGGTACTAATGCCAACCTAGAACTGAGCATTAAATAGAGGCAAAAGGATACACATGACAACCTTTTAATGTATGTTCTGTAATCCATAGTGTGGAAGGGAAGGAAAAGAGAAAGAGAGAGAAAGGGAAAGAAATAAAGAACCTGCCATGGAGCAGGGCTGGGGAAGGGGGAGGGAACCGGGGATGTTGGTGGTGGGAGATGGGCACTGGTGGAGGGGACGGGTGCTGAAACACTGTATGACCAAAACCCAAACATGAACTTTTTAATTGTATATCTTTTTATTTGTATATCTCACGGTGGTATAATAAAATACTTAAAAAATGTTCTGTTCATTTAGAAAACTTATTAAAGATGTATATTGGGGGGTGGTAATGAAAGCAAAAGAAGCAAAACTACTTTTCCTTTTAATATCAAATCCACTTGTAGATAATAATGTAGGCAAGATTTGAAAACAAATAAGATGCTAATCTAGTTCAGAAATCCAATATATATATATATATATATATATATATTTTAGCAATATAAAGTTGCTGGAAATATTTAAAGTGATTTTTCTGTATTATCAAAGTAAACACAGTGTTTATATAGCAAATATTATTGAACTACTGCATTCCAATGGAGTTTCAGTCACTGAAAATAATTGCTTAGTTTGATTTAAAAAATTATTAGACCACCATGAGAAAAAAATTATTAGACCACTGTATAGTTACAAAGCTGTTCATGTTTGGGTTTAAGTCATACAGTGTTCCAGCACCCATCCTTCCACCAGTGCCAGTTTCCCACTACCAATGTCCCCTGATTTCCTCTCTCCTCCCCCAGCCTGACTCTATGGCAGGTATTTTGCCCTCTTCCTCTCTCTCTCTCTCTGTCTCTCTTTCTGACTCTCTCTCTCTTCCTCTCTCTCTCTCTCCCTTCTCTTACACATTGTTGCTTGGAAAGACATATATTTAGAGGTTATCATGTTTATCCCTTTTGCCTATATTGAATGGTCAGTTCCTAGACTGATATTATCATTTCCAACAATTATTAGCACACAAATTATTGTTTCCTTCTCGGTCTTACATAACTTCTGACTCCTACACACTTGCTTTAGATTCCACCCACTGACAACAGACTTTCTTGGAAACGATATGGACATTTCTCCAAAAACTAGAAATTGAGCTCCCATTTTGACCCAGCAATACTACTCCTGGGAATATACCCTGGGAGCCCAAAAGTACACAGCAGAAACACTGTCTGTTTCTTTATGTTCATAGCAGCATTCTTCACAATAGCCAGAATCTGGAAACAAACAAAGTGCCCCCAAACAGACGACTGGATAAAGAAACTGTTGTACATCTACACAGTGGAATACTATGCAGATGAGAAAATGAAATTATAAAATTTGCCTATAAATGGATGGACTTGGAGAGAATCATGTTCAGTGAAATTAGCCAGAAGGAAAAGTACAGATACAGAATGACTGCATTTATTTGTGGATATAAACAAAAAATATCATGATATCAATATCCAAGGCCAGGCAAAACATGGATCAGGGATTTAGTTTGATTTTTTTAAAAAATTTTGTCTTTTTCTTTGAACTTGGTGCTACTTGTAGACTACGCATATCTATGTGTTTGGGAGTCTATGTGGTGCCAAGGATTGATATGTCTTCTAGGTACTATTTGTAACTTAGTCTGTTGAGCTCTGTTTCTGGAAAATTTGAAATAATTTTTATAGTTTAAATTATCTATAGGTAGATTAGAGCACTATGTCTCTATTTTTGTTATATTTTAATCTATGTGGTAGAATTAGTCCTATTAAATTTTATTTTCTGGTATAAAATTTCATTGTATTATAAACATGATGTGTCATTCTATTGTTGACCATTGGGATTCCATTATATATGTGTTCAAATTGAATATTTTGTATATGACCCAAAGAGTAAAATTTTGGGTATATTTTAGATATATGCATATTTTTATTTCCTTTGAGTGAATACCACCAAAAATTTCAAAATTAAAAGATCTGATGTGTAATATTTTTTGTACATTATCTCCCATCAATACCTAATATGAAGCGATAACTTAAGCTGCTAAGAATCTCTATTATACTCTGTAATAGTTCCTTAACAAAAAATTATTTTGTGGCCATAGAGAGGCATCATATTGTTTTAATTTGCCTTACCTAGGTGGATTATGAGTTTGAAAACTTTTTTTATACTTTTGGGTACATTGATAGAAAGTTTTGTTATGAATCTGTTAAAGACTGTACATTCTTCATATTATCTGGATTTTTACTGTATCATTGTATTACTGTCGTCCCATTCATTCATCATTGATTTGCTCGAGTGGGCACCAGTAACATCTCCATATGTCCTGTCTCATGCTAGTAGAGCCCAAGGGCACCTGCTTGCTCCAGGAACATAAAGAGCCTCAAACCATTCCATCAGGTCAGGGAATGAGGTCTATAATTGTTATTGGTATTTGGCATATCTGCTACTGGCTCTCACTGTGTCCAGCTTCTCATGAGGTGCCCAGGAGGGATGGTAGGTTCTAGCCCTGACCCGCCACCCCAGCAGAGCCTCACAACAAGCCAGACGACCCCCCACTCCATGAGGACCTCCATTTTCCACATCTCGACTTCCCCCTCGTCAGAACTCCACCAAGCAGACCAGCCTATCACAGCCCAGCTCCCCGCAGTTCATCAATAGATGCTGGATTTAGAGATGACTACAAGAGTATGCTACCCGCACGGCAGAGCCTGGCAAGCTACCTGTGTCATATTTGATATGCCAGATACCAGTAACAATTATAGACCTCATTCCCATGACCTGATGGAATGGTTTGAGGCTCTTTATGTTCCTGTAGCAAGCAGGTGTCCTTGGGCTCTACTTGCATGAGATAGGACATATGGAGATGGTACTGGTGCCCGCTCGAGCAAATCGAAGATAAACGGGAAGACAGTGATACAGTGATTTGGCCTATCAACACGACATGGGTAGCTTGTCAGGCTCTGCCGTGCTGGTGGCATACTCTAATAGTCACCTCTGATCTCCAGTATTTGTTGGTGAAATGCACGGCCACAAGCGGCCAGCCAAGCCGGGCTGTGATAGGCTCTTCTGCTGGATGGACTTTATACTAATGAATTATATATGTTTTTTACAAATTCTGCACATAGAATGTTTCTCTATTTTGCAAAATTTTTATGTTCTAAATTTCATTCACTAACTCCTAATCTGAAGTCGGTCTGATTGAAAAGTATTTTCTTTTGTAATTGGTAAAATCTGTCTCATCTACAAAAAAAAAAATAAAATAATTTCAAACACCTATACTGTAGTTTAAAACTTATAAAAACATAGTTACAAAGTTTCTTATTTTGTGTTTGTAGAACTTATTCTATCTTCAATTAATTAAGATTCATGACTAGTTTAGTTATGACATGAAGTAAATATATTATTTCATTACAAATAATTTGAAATGCCTAATAATTTGAGCTAAAATAATTAATAGAAATTTAAAGTAAATTATATAACCAAATCGATTTAAGTTTATGATTTTATACTTTCTCTTCTGGAGCATTTGTCAGTTTTTGCACATACACAATTCACACCAAAAAGCTATGTTACTATATATCATACACTGAAACCTCAACTTTATTTTGCATCCTATTTTGTGTTTTCTTAAATGGTCTTCTTCTTTTTGCACAGCAATTTAGGCAGCAACTTCCCTGGAGGATTTCTGTGATATCTGAAAAGGACTTCTACATCTGTACAGACTGTAGTGGCATTTCAGCAACTAGCTCTGGATCTAGTAGTTCCAGACATCAATTCTATGTGTGTTTAAAAGTCCCGGAAGGAAGTCAAATCACCAGAGAGACCAAACAGGTTTAGGGGATATGGGGTGTTACCTAAGCCTAAGTTTAGCCTCAAGGATATCATGATGATGATATGTATATGTAAAATGAGAGCAAGGTATTGTATTCTTCATTTCAAAGAACCTACATGCAAATCCAATATTTCATGTTAAAATTAATTTTATAATAAAGCCTACATTTTGATCCTGAACACTTCAAGGTTTATCAACTCTCCATAACTGCCACTGAACTATTTCCACAAGTGACCCCAGAGGTCACAGAATACACCTGGGTAGTCCTGGAATTAAACAAAAGTGATTATGTAAGGTGAAAAATAGCATGTGATTTTATTTACTTAAATATCAACCAATTGCTTTGAGACATACATTAAGAATTTATATTTGATGCCATTATAGTTGACAAACAAACATGAAATGACGATAAGCACATAATATTGAGAGTAGCTGCTCTTTTGATGCTGAATAATAGTTACTTGTGTGTTGGATGACAGGTTTAGCTAGTTTGGGAGCTTTGCTGCTGTTTGCCCACACACAGCTTAATCTACATAAGCCAAGGTTCATTCTAATGAGATCTCTCTTCTGTGTAAACACTGCTAGAGGGTGTGGCAGTTAGAGAAGTCACCTTGACTGAACAACTTCTGACTAATACACCTGCTAAAACTTCAATGTTTTCAAGATTGGGCACAGCTCCTCTTTATACCCACTGAACCAAGTGTGGGACAGTTAGAATTTACCAGGAGACTACAAACCTGGCTACGTTGAAACTATAGGAAGATCATAGGAAGAGGCGAGTGTGACCCTTTCCGTATATGGAGAAAAAGATACTCAGAATGACCCTGAGTGGATAGTAAATTAGAAGGACCTTGTGGGTACCATCTAGATTACATGAAGCTCATGAAATGAAGATGTATTACTTTATACCAGCACCTCTCTCTCTCTAACTCTCTCTCAATCTCTCTCTCCAGTGTTTTAGATAAGAGATAATCTACTTAGAATGGATTAGTCCTTGGCTATGTAATTTTTTATACCTGTAATAGGGTGTGGCACCACCCTTCTACACTCTGTTTAGGGTTCTTTGTTGACATGACCCTCCCTGTCACAGATCCCGATTACTTTGGTGTATATAAGGGGATGGATTTGAGGCCCCTGGGCCTTTTGCTCCTTCTTTTTGGGTAAGACTCCTCTCAGGTGAGATTCTCTCTCTCTTTGGTGGGAGACTTAGGCTCTTTTGTATGGTCTAAGTTCAGACCAAAGGTAGAGTTCTTTAATTATATTGGATTACTGTGGAAGAGCTTTTGTACTATTTAAAGCCATTTTGAAACTGCACCGACTCTTGAGTTTTCATCTGTTTCCCGGCATCCTCAGAGGTAGAAGAGAACTTCTGTCCTGAAACTGCCGGGGACCCTGGCGGCATCCCCAACACTTGTGGATTGTTTATTGTATTTATTGTGCTTTTCAATGTTTGAAAGCTTTTCAATGCTTTTCAATGCTTCCAAAATATACATGACTGAGTAAAAATAAACTCTTATGCTGTTCTATTTGCAGGACGGATAACATTACTTAATACAAACCTCTGAGCTTTAAATGGAAACATATAAAAACCTTTTGTAGCACCTTTGCGGTGTTGCAGGTGTGGCTGCAATGCCTGGCTGCATGGACAGGTGGCAGACAGGATACAGACTTGTCTATACCCATGGCTCTGCCCCGTGGGCCCTGGTTGGTTGGTTGATAGTCTGACATAGAAAAAGACTGGGCCCTTTGGGATGAACCCAGAGCCATGGCTGAGCCTTTCAAGCTACCTGTGGTGTATTCTATATGCCCAAAACAGTAACAATAATGGACCTCATTCCCCATTCCCAATGAATGGAGACATTTCTGGTGCCTGCTTGAGCAGGTTGATGATCAATGGGAAGATAAGTGACAAGTGATTTAAATATAATTTAATATCACACCGGCAAATGTGCCTTTTTATTTAATCACGATCAAGATCACGGTCTTCCCGTTGATCATCTATTTGCTAGAGCGGGCACCAGTAATATCTCCATATGTCCTGTCTCATGCCAGTAGAGCCAGGGGCATCAGCTTGCTACAGGAACATAAAGAGCCTCAAACCATTATATTAGGTCATGGGAATGACCTAATATAATTGTTACTGGAATTTGGCATATCAAATACAACACGAGAAGCTTGCCAGGCTTGCTGAACAGGAGGCAAACTCTTTTAAACACCTCCAAATAAAGCATTTATTGATGAACTGCGTGGCTGCAAGTGGTCGCGCAGAGCAGGCTGTGATGGGCTGGTCTGCTGGGTGGAGTTCTGACTAGAGGGAAGTCCAAATGTGGAAAATGGCGGCACCCGTGGAGTGAGGGGGTGGTCTGGCTTGTTGTGAGGCTCTGCCGAGGTGGTGGGTCAGGGCTAGAACATGCCTTGCCTCCCGACTGCCTCATGAAGCGGCTGGGCACAGGGAGAGCAAGGATCAGCTCTGCCCCATGTCTGAGAGTCTCTGGACCAGCATACCTGGGCTGGATTGAGAAAAAACTGCTGCAGGGTGGGTGTCGATGATCCAGGCTGTGATGGGCTGGTCTGCTGGATGGAATTCTGATGAGAGGGAAGTCCAAATGTGGAAAATGGCGGCGCCCGTGAGAGTGAGGGGGTGGTCTGGCTTGTTGTGAGGCTCTGCCAAGGTAGTGGGCCAGGGCTAGAACCTGCCATGAACGGCTGGGCACAGGGAGAGCAAGGAACAGCTCTGCCCTATGTCTGAGAGTCTCTGGACCATAATTTATTTAATTATGATTTAAATTTCCTATCTTTAAATGTGCTTACATCTCAACAAACCCACTACAAAAAGTTCTAATGATACAATATCACTGAAATGACCATATCTACCCCTTCCTGCACAATCCATTACCAGAATACTTTCCTAGTTACAAAATAACAGCCTTTTTGAAATATATGAGCCATATTATTCAATGGTTGAGTCTTCCAGTGATAGGTTACTACAACTTAATGAACCCTCAATATAAAAGCAAACTCAAGCCATTTAAAAACATTCATAAATATGAAGCTATACTCTTTTTATTGCTAGGAGAATAATGTACATAATCATTAAAATAATATAATTGATAGGTAAAATGAATAGATTTTAAATTTTAATGAGGTTGTTGTGTAAATGCCAAATTAAAATTGTATGCTTTATTGTAGAAGAAATCATGAAAAATTGTTATTGGAGCAAAAATTGAAGCCATTTGATAGGTAGTAATGATGATTTCAGACCATGTTCAAAGGGCAAGATCACAGTATTGGGTCCAGTAATCATGACTGAAATGGAGTAAAGGAGAGGAAAATTGTTGCAAATAAATTTAGACAGAGTGAAAACAAACATTATCATACTCTCTAAATATTGGTTAAACTTGTCTGTTATGTGTACTGCCTTTTTTTCCATGTAAGTTCCATTTATTATTTGTTTGGGTCATTACAATGATCCTTATCTTGTGCAAGCCATAATGAACTTCATTACCACTTTCCTTGAAGCTTTCTAGAGTCTATTAGGAGTGGAAATTGGATCAAAACATCTTTTTCATTTTCCTGGTTCTAATGCTACTTCCTAAACTGACCAAAGGTTTTTTCAAGCAAGTGTGTCTCACAAATTACATCATCTTGAGAAAAGTCTTCAAGCCTTTATATTCCCTCTTGTAGTTCTCTCAGATCTTACTCAAGTATTCCATTAGGCACAACACTAGAGTCATTCTTGTTTTTCCTTTTTCACCTTCTCCTATTTGCTATGCTCAAGCATGAGACATTCATTACTTCACTCCTTCAATGAATTATTTTGCACCATCTCTTATCCTTGGGGAGTTGTCTAAAAGGTTCTTTACTGAGCATAGTTTCTTTGATTCCATCTTCCTCCACACTCTAAAGTATTCTCTTTACTTCTCCAAACATATTGTACTTCTTTTGAAGTTTCTCATTTCCCAGAATTTATCGTTTTTAATCTTTTTCCCTAGTGTTATAGAATAAACCCCAATCACACACTATAGACCAGCACTCTACTACTGAGCTAAATTCCAAACCTCAGAACCTTTTTATGTTAAATTTATGTTCATATAGAGTGAAATTCCACACTGAAAAATGGTATCCTGAGACATATTTGTTTTCTGGACTTTTTGATTCAAGAAACCTGTTACTCCACATTGACTGTGTGTCAAATAAAATTTTGCTCATGTGATAAAAAAGAAATTGTTCAATGGACACAAGGGACATAGGGAATGGCAAAAGAGGGTTAGGAAGGAATATGGATATAAGAAAGTAAATTATTGATTTGACTGTCACAAGAGAGGGCCTAAGTGGTATCTAAAAACTTATATGACCATGACCTAGGTTTTGCCTGATAATCTAGACTAAATAATCTGTGAGATTGGACACTGAAAGTTGATTATATCAGCATCTTCACCCATGTTTTAATGGTCCACATTCTTGGAACACAATAAAGAAAAACTCAACCCCCACCTTGTTAAAAAGATTAAACAGGAAAGGTTTCTGCCTTTCTCTGAAATCCTTCTGAATACCCTCCTGTAATCTATCAGTTTCCCTCCCTTCTTTTCCTGTCCTTTCCCTTTTCCTTAAATCAATTATTTTCTGAATTTCTCCTTTTAATCTTTGGTCTTTTGTTTTCTGTTTTGACTGCCTGAGGAAAATAATCTGAGTACTTGTGCTTGTTATAAATGTGCAATATGCCTACATATGTTGCAAGTGAAAATTACTAATAACACTTATTTACTGATATTTTAAAATGTAATAAGTATATAGTCAGTTATATAAATACATAGTGACACATAACAGAACTACACAAACCACATATGGTGATAATCTGTATTTAAAAAATCAGCTTAAAACCTCAAAAACTGCCTTAATGACAAGAAAAATTGAAGAAATTTAGCTAGTCATAAATAAAGAATCCCCAAATTTTCTACCTTTCCTCACATTTCTCTGTCATCAAAGTTATAAACTTGGAATATTTTTTAATCTCTCAAGGGATAATATAGGCTGACATTTATGCCAAAATTAGTAGAAAATTGTTAAAACATATCAGAAGTAGTATCTGACAATATAACTGATATTTGATTCTGTGGTGCTGCATTGCATTGACTTCTAATCTCTACTCAAAGTATAAATGTGAGGTTTTTGTTATTTGCCAAGAGACATATGTCACATAAATGACCAAGAATATCTTTTAAATAATCAACCTACCATTAAGTCTTATTGGTTTCCTTAGTAACATACCTATTGCTGACTCTGAAACCGAGAAACAGGCTGTTGCTTCTAAAAATGATGATATATTTCATTGCTTTCAAAACCTTTTTTGGCTCCCTTGATAAGAAAACTTGCCAAGATTTATTGAGCTCTGATAGATTTTACTACTGCATTTTTCCAAAATATATAGTTTACTTTATGTACCTTGTTCTTTGAGAGCACAGTCTCTATTTTCATGAGTTCATTTTTATACACTAAAGTTGTTACTCTCTATATTACATTCAAGTACTCCATTGATTTTTTGATCAATAATAGAATATTTTATTCCTGTAAATAAGTATTTTCTTCACTGTATCACTGTCTTCCCATTCATCATCGATTTGCTCGAAGGGCCCCAGTAACATCTCCATATGTCCTGTCTCATGCTAATAGAGCCCAAGGCATCTGCCTGCTCCAGGAACATAAAGAGCCTCAATCCATTCCCGAATGAGGTCTATAATTGTTACTGGTATTTGGCATATATATCAAATACAACACGGGTAGCTTTGCCAGGCTCTGCCGTGCAGGTAGCATACTCTTGTAGGCATCTCTAAGTCCAGCATTTATTGATGAACCGCGCGGCTGCTGATAGGCTGGTCTGCTGGGTGAAGGTCTGACGAGAGAGAAGTCCGGATGTGGAAAATGGAGGCCCCCATGGAGTGGGGGTCATCTGGCTTGTTGCGAGGCTCTGGTGGGATGGTGGGCCAGGGCTAGAACCCACCATCCCTCCCGGGCGCCTCGTGAGTGGCTGGTCACAGGGAGAGCCAGTAGCAGCTCTGCCCCATGTCTGCGAGTCTCTGGACCGGCATACCTGAGCCGGATTTAAGAAAGACTGCTGCAGGGTGGAACTCAATGAGCCGGGCGCTGATAGGCTGGTCTGCTGGGTGGAGGTCTGACGGAGAGAGAAGTCGGATGTGGAAAATGGAGGCCCTCATGGAGTGGGGGGGGGTCGTCTGGCTTGTTGCAAGGCTCTGCTGGGGTGGTGGGCCAGGGCTAGAACCCACCATCCCTCCCGGGCGCCTCGTGAGTGGCTGGTCACAGGGAGAGCCAGTAGCAGCTCTGCCCCATGTCTGCGAGTCTACGAGTATTTTTTTACCATTGAAAATGTAGTTTCTTTTAATTTTATCCACTTTACTTTTAATGTGTAAATTCCTTTTAATCTTGACTGTTTTTAAACTCACATTGTAATACATACACACATATGTCATATTATTCATAAACATAAATTTAGCACCTGACTCAATTGAGAACATCCGCAAAATCTTTGTTCTCATGCTGTTTTTTGGACAATGCCCTTAGAAATACTCTTCTTTGGGGAGAGTGTTATTCAGAAGTAGCCAGAGAGCATGGCTTAAGAATTATTAAATATGATGCTATTCAAGCATTTTGTAGATTAATTAATGAGTTATCGTGCATACTTTGTGTGTCTGTGTTCAATTCACTATACTATATTGATTGCTGAGTTAGCCAGGAAAAATCCCTGAGCACAGTGTAAGGAAGTGATGCAAAACTGTAACCAAAAAACAAATGTGCTAACATTTACTGTCTTTGTGTAGCTTCAAATGATTTCTAATTCTTCAAATCTGTATATTAACATACATACTTTGTCTTACTTTCATCTTTTTTTAGACATCCAAATCCACCTTGTTGATGTGTAACTGCCTTGGCAAAGTGTCAATGCACCTGGATTAAATTCTTCCATATCTTTTAGCACTGACCCAAGTAGAGTAAGACAAATTATATAGAGAACAAACAAAAAAAAACCAAACCAAAAACAGTTTTATTGTGAACTGTTGAGAGTTTAAGTTTTTTTTTCTTGTTTGTTTCTTTCATTATTTTGTGCCAGGCACAAAATGTTGACTGCAAAGGAAGAAGACAGGAATCTTATCAAAAAACAATTTCAATGATAAGACCTACTTCCCGAATGCCCATTTAGGACACTATAATCTTTAATACATTAGCCAGGCAAAGCCCAACTAATCCAAATAGCTATTTGTAACAAGGCCAAATATTTAAAGCCAAATAGAGCAATTCTCAAAAGATGCCTAATTACTTACAGGTGATGTTGCTAGGCAACCATTTCACCTTTTGATTCCACTGATTCACCTAAGGGTAGTACTCAGTTTGCTTTATTGGAACTGAATATTAAAAGACACTAAGAAGTATGGTTTAAAGAATCATATAGAACTGGGAAAAGTAGATTTATGGATACTTTAAAACTCAGTTGGAGGTATATAAATGAAGTTTTGACTACTTTCAGTCTATAGAAATTGAGGAAGAGCTGTCAACGACAATTAAAGAATACTTTGAAGAAGCAGTATTTGACATCATAAATTGTTTAGAGCAGCTCTCCTTACAACAATGAGTTCAAGATTAATAAATACTTGAGCTTTGTATGCCAAATATTTCCATTTTATTGATTAGATTATAAAATATATCCCAAGCTAAGGCCTTGATTTTGCTTCTGCAGTATATATACTTTACATATACATTTATATTGGTTCAGTATACCTTTTTTAAGAACCAGGTTTTTCCTGTTTGCCCCATGCTTTGGAAGAAGTTATAATTCATATCAATACTGCTCTTTGAAGTTTTTAACTTTCTCAAATATTTGCTATAAATCTAAAGGTCTATATTTATATGCTACTAGTTTACCATTACTTCTAAGTATACTTTTAATTCTTTTCTCAGAGTATTTAAATGAGGGCATTTTAAGAAAGACATTGCAATATGAATACTCATACTTTGAATTACTAATTTTCATAGATTATATATATATGTATATGTATATATATATATATATATATATATATATATATATATATATATATGTTAGAGAAAGACTCACAGTCATGGGGCAGAGCTGCTAGTGGCTCTGCCTGTACTCCAGCCGCACATGAGGTGCCCAGGAGGGATGGCGGGTTCTAGCCCTGGCCTGCTACCCCAGCAGAGCCTCACAACAAGCCAGACGACCCCCCCCACTCCATGAGGACCTCCATTTTCCTCATCTGGACTTCCCCCTCATCAGTACTCCACCCAGCAGACCGTCCTATCACAGCCTGGCTTATCGAGATCCACCCTGAGGCAGTCTTTTTTTAAATCCCGCCCAGGTATGCTGATCCAGAGACTCACAGTCATGGGGCAGAGTTGCTACTGGCTCTGCCTGTGCTCAGCCGCTTCTGAGGCACCTGGGAGGGATGGTGGGTTCTAGCCTTGGCCCGAAACCCCAGCAGAGCCTCACAACAAACCAGACGACCCCCTCCATAAGGACCTCCACTTTCCTCATCCGACTTCCCCTCGTCAGAACTCCACCCAGCAGACCAGCATATCACAGCCCTGCTCAGGTGGCGGCAATAAATGCTGGATTTAGAGATGCCTACAAGAGTATGCTACCCGCACAGCAGAGCCTGGCAAGCTCCCCGTGTCATGTTTGATATGCCAAAAATCAGTAACAATTATAGACCTCATCCCATGACCTGATGGAATGGTTTGAGGCTCTTTATGTTCCTGGAGCAAGCAGGTGCCTTTGGGCTATACTTGCATGAGACAGGTCATATGGAGATGTTACTGGTGCTTGCTCGAGCAAATTGATGATGAACGGGAAGACAGTGACAGTGACATGTTAGAGAAATTCTTTACTCATTCAGTAACAACATTTACTAATTTTTAGCTGTCAAATATGAACTTCAATACATGCAGAGCTTATTATCAGAAGAGTACTTGTTGGCATTAATGTATTTTTATTCTATGTAACAATATGCCCGCATGTTTTTTGCATTGATTTTTAGTATGTCCCTCTCTTGTAAATCTTATTTTCACCAAAAACCATTGTTAGTAGTGTTTTGTACATAAGATAATCCAGCATGCATGTTTCATCCAGGGGTCTGCTTCCCTCAACTATTCTCCTAATGTCCTTCCCTCCCATACGCCACCTCCATGAAGTAAACATCCAAGTAAAGATAACTTCTCAGTTTCTGTTGCTTTTAGGCATTCGTTATGGCCCTTCAATAGTTCTTTATATCCTGCAAATGAGGAACATAATTTTATCCCTTTCCCTGTCCTTCTGATTAACTTCACTTGACATGTGACTCTACAGACACATCCACATGGCAGCAAATTCCTTGGTTTAATTTTTTATTTTAAGGAGTATTCCTTTGTGTATATCAGTTAGCACATTCCAGAATTGTGTATATCAATTAAGAGAGATCCTGTGTATCTCTCACTCTCTCTTCCTTCTTTTACACACTGTGGCTTGCAATGCATACAGAGGTTATTGTGTATACTTTGTAAAAAACAAGCAGTACAGAAAGATACTGAAGACATTCTAAAATTGTTTTCTTAATTTATATTAAAAGAAATATATTGTCAAATTTGAGTTCCTGATACAGTTTGTTCATTTCTTAGCTATATACCATACATATTAGTTATTTATAACAGAAAACCCTTAATGTTGTTTATAACTGAGCATTCATCGTGTCTTTGACATATAACAAGGAACATCCCAAGGGCCAGGGAACGTGGATCTTAGTTTGACAAAGCAATGAAAAACTATCTTCTTGGGAGGATTTATGGATTTTGGTAATATATTACCAAACTGAGTAATATGAGTTTCAAACATCAGTTATGAAACTCACATTCATATTAGCATTACATATATTTGTAATATAATAACATGAAAATTTCAAATACAATTGAGAAATTTCTTACAAATTGAAAATACAAATCCTATGGTTTTCTAAGCTTATGCACTGGAAGTATAACATTATTTTTAATTTATCATAAAATTTTATTTATTTTTACTTCTAATGGAATTAATATTTAGGATTTTGATTTCACAGTTTCCTGGCCTCACAACTACTAAAGAATCCAAGACCTTCTACCAACATGTTTATGCTAGTTCTGGTCCATCAAATCATTTTCTACCTTCATTTGAACTTGCTTAGTAGTATCAGTTCTGTAATTCAGGGGCATGGGTTGCCAGGAAATATAACATTTCTTAAAGTTTTAAAAAATATATATCATCCTATTCCCTTAGGTTTTATTGTACTAGTATGACAAAAATACCATTTTTAATGGTAAGAATAGAGAAAATAGACACTATTTACTGATATTATGATATGTAAATCTGGGAAAATTTTATGAAAAGATGTGAAAATATTTTTAATTATCCCCAATTATTTAGATACTATTTTAACATGATCGTTTAATTATAGAAGATCTTTAGTATATAAAGCAATCAGAAAAGTATGTGTGAAGGCATACAGGGTCGACTACATTCATCAATCATGTTACTCTTTTTCTGCATACAAATGCAATTAATAAATATAATGTGTGCTAGAATAAAGACTGCATAAATATTGCATTATCAGTGTTCAACAAAGAGAATATAAATATGTCTGCTCTTACATTTCACAGATCTAGGTTAATGTAAAGTGCTTTCCAGAATATGCATCTACTTGAAATAACTACAGTAGCTGTCACATAATTCATACTTTAATGCACAAGTTGGCAGAGGTAGAGTCTTTGTGGAAGATAGTTCGGGGGGTCAGGGCTTACATTCTAGCAATATCATTTTGATGAAAAGTATAAGATGTGCTATCATTTGTGTTATGGCACATTTAAAATTCAAGGAGTGATTAGGCAATATCAGCTTAAACCACAGTGCAAATGTTTTGTTATTTAGTTAGCAACAAGTTGAAATAATCCTAAAGTCACAGTTATACATGTTTTATACTAAATATTATTTATCTATCTATACATGCATGTATGTGTATGTTGACATATGTATGTGCATACTATGCACACATATTTAAACTACCCATGCCTTTAAATTCATATACAAAACTGTAGTTTGATTGAAAGGCTATATGACTTTCAGTATCCTTACTGTGAAATTTCATTATTGCCATATTTAACACATAAAAGTGACTTACGTTGTAATATCTCTATGTACATGAAATCAAGATAAGCCAAAGAAGTAAGAGGTGATGGGAACAAGAAGCATTCTACAGTCTCATAGTAAAAAATTTGTGAGTTTAAATTTTAGCTTTCTGTTACTAATATGAAAAATTGTCTTTAAAGGTATCAGTTTATATTGATCTTCCTAGGAGATTCATTTTTCTCCATTTTGTTTTGCATTCCACTTAGGCGATGATATTTTCCTCTAACATTTTCTGCTTTCTTAGTTTCAACTTAAAATTGTCACAACATGATATATTCACTTCTGTATTTTTAGTTTTGCTGCTACTGCCTTAAAATCATATATTTCTCAATTCATCTTCATGAATATGCTCATGAAAAGTATATGGTATTTGCAGTCATTCTATGTCTCTTTTTTCCTTCTGACCAATTTCACTCAACATGATCCTTTCCATGTCCATTTATTTAAAGGCAAATTTCATAACTTCATTTTTCCTAACAGCTGCATAGTATTCCATTGTGTAGATGTACCATAGTGTCTTTATCCAGTCATCAGTTCTTGGGCATACTGGTTGTTTCCGGTTCTGCTATTGTGAATAGCGCTGCTAAGGGAGTCAGAGGTTAGGTAAGACAGAGAAGGGAACATGTATAAATAAATGTTGAAAGGGCTGATACCAACATAGAACTGAGCATTAAATACAGGCAAAAAATGCACATGATGGCTTCCAAGTGTATGTAGTGCAACCCACAATATGTAGGAGAAGGAAGGGAGAGAGGGGGAGAAAGAAAAGAGATAAAGAACCTGCCATTTAGGCAGGCTATGGGATGGGGAGGGAATTGGGGACATTGGTGGTGGGAAATGGACACTGGTGGAGGGCGGGGTGCTGGAGCACTATGTGACTGAAACCCTCCAAACATGAACAATGTTGTAATTGTATATCTCACGGTGGTATAATAAAATGATTAATTAAAAAAATGAAAAGTATATGATATTGAAAATATGCTTTTTAGACTACAATATAATAATGGCTAAATAAATACTTCAATTTAACTATTTTTTACTATGTGAGCTTCTTTCTTTGTGAGATAATTGCTTGAAGCCTCTAGTGCTCAGTGGAGAGCAAGATGTTAGTATGTTGGGAAAACTACAGGACAGTTTTCAATGTCAGCGATCATTTTCTCAATGTCATTGATGTGAATTTGTAATATTTTTGGGCTCTCTGTGGGTCAGAACCACCCTCATCCCAGTGATGTTGGTTTTCGTTGGGTTTCCATTTGGATGTCTTTCTATATGATCAGTCGGTTCTCAAGCTCTCAGCATAGTGTTTTCTTATATTGTTTGTGATTCTTCCAGGCATAGCATATGGACTCAAAGTATAGTCTGTTTATGATAGATAATTTTGGTTTCAAAGTACTAGCATTTTTTGTGTTTCTCTAGAGTTTCTTTTTGGAGCTCAATATGTTGGTTTTGGGCTTCCTGTTCCTTCTTCAGTGTTAGAATCCCCTCGTCCAGGTGTTTCTTCCAGGCAGTTATGCAGTTTTATTTTTTTTTTTGTTTTTGTTTTTCATTTATTTATTTTTTTAAATTTTTTTATTATACCACCATGAAACATACAATTACAAAGGTGTTCATAATTGGTTCTTGGTAATACAGTATTCCAGCACCCATCCCTCCACCAGTGCCCCATTTCCACCACCAATGTACCCCTCCCCTCCCGTCCCCCACCCGCCTTAATAGCAGGTACCCCAGTTTCCTCTCTTTCTCTCTCTATCTCTCTCTCTGTCTCTGCATCTCTCTCCCTCTTATTTTACACATTGTGGCTAGCCCTGCAGATATTTAGAGTTTATCACTTAAGTCTCTTTGTGTATATTCAGTGGTGAGTTTTAATCTGCCATTACCATTTCCCATTTATTAAAACACTGGTATCTATATCCTATTAATGAATGCAGTCATTCTATATCTGTCCTTTTCCTTCTGACTAATTTCACTCAGCATGATAGACTCCATGTCCATCCATTTGCAGGTAAATTTCATAATTTCATCCTTTCTGACAGCCGCATAGTATTCCATAGTGTAGATGAACCACAGTTTCTTTAGCCAGTCCTCTGTTCTCGGGCATTTAGGTTGTTTCCAGATTCTAGCTATAGTGAATAGCGCAGAGATGAATAAAGAAGTACAGATAGTGTTTCTGCTATGTGTTTTTCGGTCTCTAGGGTATATTCCCAGGAGTGCTATTGCTGGATCAAATGGGAGCTCAATATCTAGCTTTCGGAGGAATGCCCATATTGTTTTCCAAAAAGGGCTGGACCAGTCGGCACTCCCACCAGCAGTGGATGAGAGTCCCTTTTTCCCCACATCAACGCCAGCACCGGTTGTTCTTGCTGTTTTGGATGTGTGCCAGTCTCTGTGGGGTGAGATGGTGAAACGCTCTATGACATCGAAACGAAAAGTATCTTTAAAGACGACACACCACTGACCAAGCAAATGGAAGCAATGATAAATAAAGGGGATTATATAAAATTGAAAAGCTTCTGCACCTCAAAAGAAACGGTGACCAAGATACAAAGACAATCCACAGAGTGGGAAAGGATATTCACCCAATACCCATCTGACAAGGGGTTAATATCCAGGATATATCAGGCACTGGTAGCACTCCACAAGAAAACAGCCAACCCCATCAAAAAATGGGGAGAAGAAATGAACAGAAGCTTCCAAAAAGAAGAAATTCGAATGGCCAAAGGCATATGAAAAAGTGCTCTTCATCTTTAATCATCAGGGAGATGCAAATCAAAACAACTATGCAGTTTTCTTTAACTGAAGAGTTAGCACTTGCTTTTTCATTAGTCACATCTTGGGGAAGTGCAGGAATCAGTTTGGGGCTCTCATTTCTCTTTCGCAGGCAATTCATGGTTTGACACATGACCGATTGTTCAGGTGGCTAAGGCGCTCACGGCTTCTCCTTACACCCTAATTTGTGATAGTTCATGAGTTTTAGCAAGAGCATTGAGAGTGAGTGAAATTATTGGGGTACAAAACAGCAGCCTTGCCAATGCTCAAAGGGGATGGGAAGCAGGAACTGATCTGAGACACATCACAGCACTTGAGAAATCACCATTCAAACATCCCACAAGAGTTTTTTGAATGTGCATGAGCGTGCCCTTCAGAGCCTCCATGTTATTGAACAATTATAGCTTATACATTTCCATTACTGGCATTACATGGGATGAATAAACTGAGAACTTGATTCATCTGTTTTCATATTGATACATATAGGAAATCTTTTCCACAGTTCCCGTGACAAATAGTACTGATGTGAAAAAAATTTTCTGGTGCAGATTTGTTACATTTAAGGTATGCTATCCTACACTAAATATAAATATAATGTTTTTATGCAAACTTGTTGTGTTATTTCATAATAACAATTGCAGTATTTATGATATGTAGTTTTCCACATTATTGTCAATACTTAATTTGGCTGTATTCATAGTTTGTGTGTATCTAGTATGAAGCAATTATATAGAGAGGGAGAGAAACATTCCCAGAATTCTAAGTTTAGGTAGGTTTGGCTTTGGTGAACATGCATTCAATTTTTTTTTGGTTTTTCTCCCACCTTAGGTTAAATAGGCCTATAGGGAGGGAATGAATTGGAGTTTTAGAGTTGTATCTGGAGAAAAAAAGGGGAAAAAGAAACAAAATTCAACCCAGTGAAGGCTGATTGCAAACAGCTGGGTTCTTCTTCAATTGGTTACATTCCCATTCCTCCTGCCAAAAAATGAGGACTTTTCCTTCATCTAATAACTGAGAATCTCACAGAGCCTCTGCATGCAAAATTTGAATAAATATGCTCCTATAAATGTTATGTATTCCAAATTCAGCCCTTCCTTCCTTCCCTCCTTCCCTCCCTTCTTCCCTCCCTCCCTTCCTTCCTTCCTTGCTTTCTTCCTTCCTTCCTTCCTTCCTTCCTTCCTTCCTTCCTTCCTTCCTTCCTTCCTTCCTTCCTCCTTCCTTCCCTCTTCCTTTTCTTTTTTCCTCCTCTCCCTACTCCTTTCTCCTCTCCTTTTCCTGCAAGGAAACTCTTTCCCTTCTTTTCTTCCTTACTTCCTCCCTCCCTCCTTTCTCTCCCTCCTACCCTTTTCTCTTTCTTTCCTTCCCTTTACCTTTTCATAAAAATATTTATTCAATATGTTCTCTAAAAGAGGAGAGATTGCATTTTATTTTATTTTATATTATCTGTGTAACATGACTATAATAAAGTTTATGTTTAAGCTTTTGGTGTGTGTTGGATGACATATTTAGCTGGGAGCAAAAGTTTGGGAGCTTTGTGGTTTTGCCCACTCACAGCTTAATCTACTTAAGTCAAGGTTCATTCTAATGAGACCTCTCTTCTATGTAAACACTGCTAGATGGTGTGGTACTTACAGAAGTCACCTTGACTCTGAATATCTTCTGACTTATACATCTATTAAGACTTCTATGTTTTCTAGATTGGGCACAGCTCCTCTTTATACCCAATCATCCAGTGTGGGACAGTTAGAATTTACCATGAGACTACCACCCTGACTATGTTGAGACTATAGGAAGATTATAGGAAGGATCATACTAGTTTGCTCTCAAACAGGAGAGTCTGACCCTTTCAGTATACGGGGAACAAGATACTCAGAATCTTGTCCCTGGTGCAGATAATAAATAAGAAGTACCTTGTGGGTACCATTTGGATTACATGAAGCTCATAAAATTAAGATGTATTACTTTATACCAGCCCTTTTTCTCTCTCTCTCTCTCTCTCCAGTGTTTTACATAAGAGATAATCATGGTAGAAGGGATTAGTCCTTGGCATAACCTTTGTTTATACCTGTAATAGGGTGTGGCACTGCCTTTTACACTCTGTTCAGAGTTCTTTGTTGACATGACCCTCCCTGTTGGATTACTTTGGTGTATATAAGGGGACTGACTTGAGGCCCCCTCAGTTTTTTGCTCCTTAGCTTTTTGCTCCTCTGCCTTTTGCTCCTTCTTTTTGGGTAGACTCCTCTCTGGTGAGATCCTCTCTCTTTGGTGGGAGATAGGCTCTTTTGTATGTATGATCTAAGTTCAGACCAGAGCTAGACTCTTTTCATTATATTGGATTGCTGTGGAAGAGCTTTTATACTATTAAAAGCCTTTTTTGGAACTGTGCCGAACTGGTGAGTTTTCATTCGCTTCCCGGCATTCTCAGAGGCAGAAGAGAACTTCTGTCCTGACACTGTCAGGGACCCCAGTGGCATTCCCGAAAGGTGTGTAAAATTATTGTCTTTCTACCTAGAGCAATACCAAAAATTCTCCATTGTTTCCTAGAGTTCACAAACCTCAGGTCTGCCCCACAAGACAATTTTTTTCAAATTGTCCTTTATATTTTAAGTATTTCTGTTCCAGAAATAAATTTCAATCAAACTCTGGCTACAGACGTGTGCATATTCACACACACACATACAGATATACAAATATATGAACTATTCTAAGTATTTGTAAATCTTTTAATGTACCTTAACAATATATTTTATAAAAATTGTTTAGAGTTATTTCTCTTTCTCATCAAAAAGTGAGATGGACTCCATAATGGTAAGAGAGCAACGACAAGGGACCGTAAGCTTGAACTTTGGCCTGTGTGATACCCCTTTCTGAGAGAAGCGACATTTTCATGTATTTTAACTCTAATTGGAGCAACATGGAACATTAAAAATATCGTCATACCAAAAAAGGGCCCCCATGTCCCTAGCAGAGTAAGAACTGAATTGTATCACTTGCATACCTATGTGTCCTTCTCAATCAACAGCTGCCCTTTTCTACTTTGCTAATCAATAATTTAAAAAATCATTGATACCATTTCTATGACATCTCTTCCACTTTTTTATTTTTCTGCTTTTTTGGGTCACACCTAGTTATGGTAAAAGGTCTCTTCTGGCTCTGAGCACTCAGGAATTATTTCTGGCCATGATTGAGGGACCATATGGAAGCTAGGATCAAACCTGGGTAGGCCCATACACAGCCAACATCCTACCTGCTGTGCTGTTGCTCCAGCCCTCATCTCCTACACTTTACATGAAATACCATATAAAATGAACATAGAGTAGAACACACCACCATCCCTCATAAATATGAGACATTTGCCTGGTGATTTCATGGAAGTGTGAGGTTATTCTGTCACCTTATGTCTACTCTAACAAAGCCAAACTATCATTTTTCTCCTCCACAAACCTGGCTTCACAGCCTTGCTGCTCTGATTGGCTTACCAAGATGCATTTTTTTGTCAATAAGGCATTTATTTACTATTTACTAACATCTCTGTGAATTTTTGAGGACAAAACTAATAATTTCAAGACAATTTCATCATTTTATTAACTTACACATATTTATACTGTCTGAGTGATCAGGCAATTTTTATTCTACTGTTAGCATTACTATTGACTTCTATTACATTACTCTTCTTAAAATTATGCTAAAAAGATATTATAGAAAAGAACATGAAATATGTCTATGTTAATTCAGGAATAGTGAAACTTTTCTGAAATTTTCCCCAAATGTATATAATACATTAATCAGATATTAAAGGCTGAATTTAATTTTATTTAATTTTAGGCATATTATTTAATTCTACTTTGAAATTGTTTACATAATCTATTCAACTTTTTCAAAAGTTATAATTTTATTTAAGTATTCAGGGTTCCATAACAAAGCTATACAGATTTACTGACATACAACGTATTATTTTATTGTAGCCACTGAAAATATAAGTCATGATAGAGATTCTAGCAAATTTGCTTTCTTCTGAGGCTTGTCTCCTTGGCTTATCAATGAGCACATATTTTTTCATATTTTTTCACAGGTCACTTATATGTTTGTGGTAGAAATTTTAATGTTATCTCTTTTTATAACAATACTAATGTTATCACATCAGGGTCCACTCTTGTTATTTAATTTTAATTACCTTTTTAAGGCCCCAATAATTATATATGACCATAATGAGTTAAGGTATTGAGTATGAAGTCTGGAGACACAATTATTTGTCCATAACTCAGAATATCTGAGATACTGCAGAGATAAACAAAATTGTGAAAATATATATGTTTCCATGGTTCCTGACAAAATTCTTGCAAAATTAGTGAACAATGTTTTTTTTCACTATGTATTATCAAGGAAAAATTAGCAATGGCATGACACTTCTTGTGTCCAAAAGTTAAAATAAATTGTACTACATTTGAAACATCTGACTCAAGTTTACTATTGTTTTAGATATATTTGGTATGCTTTCCTTAATGCTCACTAATCTCAGATTCCAGAGCAAGAGTGAAAGGATTAAGCTGTTTGTCCTTTCAAGTGCTTGTGGTGAAAGAGGATCAAACCTGACACTACATACTGTTTTCTGAGCAGGCCAAGAGAGACCCTGCACACAGAGTCAGGAGGAATCCTTGAGCAGTCAGGAGTAAGCATTGAACTCTGATGTGTGACCCAAGTGCTCTCCCCCCACCAAAATGCCCAGTAGGCTCAAATGATATCTAGAAAAGGAAATTGTAGGTTTTCACCTCTTTTTATATTATATATATATATATATATATATATATATATATATATATTATTAAGTTGATGGGACAGGGGCTGGAGCGATAGCCCAGCGGGTAGGGCGTTTGCCTTGCATGCGGCCGGCCCATGCTGGCCAGGGTTCGATTCCCGGCATCGCATATGGTCCCCCGAGCACCACCAGGAGTGATTCCTGAATGCAGAGCCAGGAGAAACTCCTGAGCATTGCCGGGTGTGACTCAAAAAAGCAAAAAAAAAAAAAAAAGTTGATGGGACAAAAAGACACAGTTCTCTGGATGCCCAAAAGCAAATTTATGACATTATCTCAGTCTTCTTCATTTTGCTTAACCCTTATCTGGTTCCAGCACATCTAAATATTGGAACCACTGAGACTATGACTTAATTAGTATTTATTGAAATAATTAGTTATTTTAAAGAAAACAAGCCATAGTTATAAACAATAAATTATATTCTAAATGATTCCAATTCAATAGTTAAAAATCTTGCTGTAGAGAGGTTGAATTGGGTAAGGCACATGTCTTTCATGAGGCCTAGAAAGGTTCCATCCCCAGCATTCCATATGGTCTCCTAAGCACTGCTAGGAGTAACACCTGAGAAACCCTGGGTGTAACCCAAAAGCCAAAAGGCCAGAAAATAAATCTTGCTGTAGAAACTCTTTATATGCAGCTCTTTGTTATCCTTGCTTTTTTTTTTTTTTGGTTTGTGTTTTGTGCCTCATTTGGCAGTGTGCATGGGTAGTCCTGCCTCTGCACTTAGAATCTCTCCTGGTGATGCTTGGGGGACCATTTGGGATGCCAGGGATCAAACCCAGGCTTGTTGCTTACAGGACAATCACCCTTACTGTGGTACTGTCTTCCCAGCCTTCTGGTTTCCTTGCTTTAAAAAAAAAAACTGTTTATTCAAGAATAACTAATAAATTATTGTGGACCATATTATCAAAGAACAACTTGGGCATCTGGTTTTCTAGCAGATGGTAAATATTTAATAAGGGAATGCCCCATGCAGTCTCTAGTTATTAAATGTAGCTCATTACATTTTTCAATATCCTCTCTGCTTATTATCAGTATTAGTGTCTAGGAAGTATGCCATGATGCAGAGAAAAACACATAATACTGTTTTGATTTTTTGTTTTTTGCATATAGAAATCAAGAAGATGTATTCCAGAGTAAGGTAATTTCATTAGCTAAACAAGATGTTAAATATACAGTGAATTGACTTGGCAATAGGATCATGTTTCCTTGCATGTCATAAACTTGTTAAAATATGATGTATTAGTTAAGTGAATGTGGCTGAATTCCAAACTATTCTTTCTCTCTCTGCAACATGCTGAAAATGCAGCAACCTATTTTCAGAATGCTCTATACTTTTGCATAATATTAGCTTAAATTATGTTAAGATTTTCCTAAAGGAAAAGGATATGTTTCAGCATTTAAATATTTAAACATGCAATACAATTTAGACATCACCGTTTATCTTGCTCTTAAGTTCCGTTTAATACAGTATTTACAAATGCTGACAAAACAAGTCTTCATCATACTTCAAACTCTGCATGTGTTGCTAGAAATAACATTTTTCCAAGTTAATGTCTATAAGAAGCAAATTTCTCCATAAAAATAAAAGGTTTTAAATGTATAAAGTTTTGGGGTTTTTATGTAGTGCTTAATTATTATTAAAATAGTACAACAACAAAGAACACTGCCAATGAAAACAATAGCTAATAGAAAAGATGATTAGGTGACAAATTGGTTGTTCTAAGGGTATTGGACAAAATGTTCAAGATACTCTTAATATCAACTCAAAAGTGGCATTTACCATTAACTTAATAGGCTGACAATTTATAGCTAGTTTGTCCTTTTCGTAGAAAATGTTCAGGAGATAAATTTAAATATATCTAAATAATATATTTATTATCTAATAATAATAGATCCTATATTTAATAATAAATATTTATACTTATTTATTAAATATATTATTTAGATACATTTAAATTTAAGGTATAATACATTAATTTCATACAGTTTTATACAAATTCATAATTGTACTGTTTCAATAGTTAAATCACATAATTATCTTTTTGCAAAAAATCTTTTAATTTGTTGCATTTGTTAGTAAGAACTCGTAGTTTTTTGTTCTTTTTTATTAATATTTTATTATACCACCGTGAGATATACAATTACAACATTGTTCATGTTTGGAGGTTTCGGGTCACATAGTGTTCCAGCACCCCGCCCACCACCAGTGCCCATTTCCCACCACCAATGACCCCAATTCCCCCCACCCCATAACTTGCCTCCATGGCAGGTTCTTTATCTCTTTTTTTTTTCTCTCTCTCTCTCTCTCTTCCTTCTTTTACGTATTGTGGATTGCAATACATACACTTAGAGGCCATCATGTGCATGTTTTTGCCTGTATTTAATGCTCAGTTCTAGGTTGGTATTAGCCCTTTCAACATTTATTTGCACATGTTCCCTTCTCTCCCTTTTTTTTTTGGTGGGGGTGGAGGTCATACCCAACAGTGTGCAGGAACTAATTCTGACTCTATGCTCAGGAATCACTCCTAGTGGAACTCTGGAGACCATGTAGAATCTTTGGAATTGGAACCAGCTCAGAGGCATTCTCAGGAAGTGTTTTATCCCCTATACTCTCTATCTAGTCCCAGAATTTGTATGATTTTTACCTATTTATTTTCTCGAAAAACATTGCAAAATTGTTCTTTTAGGCCAATAAGTGGAAACAGTTTGCTTGAAAATAATGATTTAGGCTTTATGCCTAAAAAATGCTTTTTACCTCAAAAAATGTGTTTTCCACTTTAATGATTTTAATACAAGTTGCATTTCATGCAAAATATAAATTTTTAGCAGAATGTGTATAAATTCTTATTTTTTATTAACAGAACCTAAATTGAGCTGAGACATCTATTTTCACTTTGCTGGCATTCGTGGGTTTGTAAATATCATAATAATTTTAGTGCTTAATCTAATGAAATCAGAGTCAGTACCAACTGAAAGTGTTTATTTTTAGCAATTATATAATATTCTAATTCATTGTACTTAATACCAGTAATGATGTTCTATGGTTTTGATTGTTGTGAAGACAATCAAGTGGGTAAGCTCCTCCACTTAAATAAAAGGTATGAATTTAATGTCTCTTTGAGAATAAATGGATAATCAGTTCATTGCATATTTTTATTTATTGATACAGATGACATACCAAAAAATTTAGAAATGAATGACTCTAGACTGTGCTACAGGACCCAAAGAGATATTTCCAGCAATGGTTAGGGACCTACTGCAGTCGACATATCAGAGGGCCCTCTATGGGGTCTTTTCCTTCGGTCCATACCTTGGACTGCATACTTGGGGTTTTGTGCTCTGGTATCATTCCTAAAGAGCTTCGAGGACCCAGTGGTGTACAATGGATTGTTTAGTGAAATACAAGGCACAGATGTTATATGCTGCTATATATCTCTGGTCTGAGACTCCACACTTATTAACACCTATTAACACACTAATTAATACCTATCATTAACACCTATTAAGTTAATGATAAATGCCACTATATCTCTGATCTGAGACTCCACACTTATTTTGAATTTTCATTATAAAATTAGATAGATTTTAGATAGATAGATTGACATATCACTTATCACGAGCTGAATACCCAAGGAATGTTTTATGAGTATAGAAAATTTTATAGTTTAAAATTTCGTAGTTTAGAACTTCATAGTTCATTAGTGGCATCTGAGTTGAAGCAAATGCTTTTGATGTAGTGTCAAGATTTTTATGTGAAATTGTGCATAAAGGTATATAAAATTGTTATATAAATCAAACATTTACTGATAACAAAGTAGGGGAGCTCACCCAGTTTTCACAACAATGACTGGAAAGGAGAGGGAAAATATTTTAAAAAATAAACAAACAAAAAATCTTCCTGAATTTTTTTTATAATACCAGAACTATATACATTATACTTTAGGAATATCATTGTATCAGCATCTTCTCTAAACTTTTCCACCTGATAGCTCTTGATTTATATTCCAGCACCTTAAAACACCATCTAAGCTAAAATTTGATTTGTTGGAACCATCAAACTATTTTTATCAGATGTAGGTTCAATTATTTAGCTAACATTCAATTTAGTAATCACTGACAACATTAAGCCAATATTCTGTCTCTTAAAGTATGTCTGTTATCACTATAAAATATGTTCTTTGTTTTCAAACAAATATATATGAGCACATTGCTTAAATTTCAGAAATTTTATGCTAGATATAAAACAATGTGCAGTTTAGAAAACTTTACTCATAGGATCTTTGTGGAAGGTGACAATTATTCTTTACTTTCAATCTTAAAATAATAGTCACAGACTTACCTATGTATCAGAGTTATCTAAGCACCAGAGTAAATAACTTAGCTTTATACATTAACACTAAATGACAATGAATATTCAGTATTTTGGCACTGTATTATATACTATCCAATAGTCTGTTTCTAAGGACTTTTCTTTTCTTTTTTTTTTTTTCTTTTTGGGTCACACCTGACGATACTCAGGGGTTACTCCTGGCTGTTTGCTCAGGAATTACTCCTGGCGGTGCTCAGGGGACCATATGGGATGCCGGGGATCGAACCCGGGCCAGCATAGGCCGGCCACATGCAAGGCAAATGCCTACCTACTGGGCTATTGCTCCAGCCCTCTATGGACTTTTCTAAAGTAATGTTCTAAATTCCTAGAAACACATGAGTGCCCATTTGATTCAATGTCTGTATCTATCTCTGTATAGACAAGGATTTTAAATACCCCTAATACTTTATAATATTACCATCCTTATTCATAAATTCTAGTTGGTAATTGAAAATTACCAAGTAAGTGAAACAAATTTTTCACTTAAAGCTGTAATATACAAAATATTTTCTATTATTGAATCAATGTTGTGATTTTATTCTATAGCCAAACAAAATTGAAAAATAAAATAATTTTTCAATTCCATTTCAATTACTCTGCCATCCAAAAAATACAAATGCATTTTGCTTTAATTCTTATTTTCGTTACTATTACTTAACATGTTCGAGTCAAGATCCTGTGGTAATAGGGTCTCTTGATGTGTTCAGTGCTGGTAGACAATGCCATGTTGATAGATGAGGAATGATTTGCCAGACAACCTTTATTCCAAAATTAACAGATATTTATTTATCTATCTATTTATTTATTTACTTGTTTGTTATTGCATTACTGTGATCTAAACAATGTCTCCAAAGTTCTCTCACCTCAAGGAGAATCGCCGGATGTATAATCAACAAAGCACCATGGCCCTGATGACTTAGGAACAGTGCCAGTGGAAGATCCAACTTTGACGTTTCTCTCTCAAATCTAATTATAAATTTTACAGAAATACTCATAGTGTTAGAGCATAATTAAAATGTCAATCTCTATGTAAATATTTCATTATTTTATTTGACTGGTTTTCATTAACTTCTTATGAATGTATGTTTTATTTAGATATTTTAATACCAGTGTCATTTCTTCTAAGTATTTTTATCCCCAATGTTGAATACATACATGAGATAATAACATTATCTTATATGATTTATTTCAAAGGTGTTTAAAATATTTTCCTGTATAGCAGTATCTGTACACACATGCACACACACATACACATTGATGCAGCATAAAAATGCCAGGGTTTTTAACAATTATCAATACCCACTAATTTTACTAGCTAACACTATATTCTTTTATGTAATAATGGAGTTTGGATTAAATGATTCAGGAAAAATGCGCCTTGTGTTCTCAAGCAGGTCAGTTGATTCATATTATTCTATCTTTATGATCATAACAGACAGGGTCCTAAGAGATAATGCACAATAAAGTCACTTTCTTTACATACAGCAGACCAGGTTCCTCTCAAGGATCTTATGGTTCATCATGAGGGATTTTTATGAGCACATAGCTAAGATGAGCATCACTGGCATGAGACAAAAACAAATAGCAAAACTAATGAGATAATGATAGACATATTTATGTAATATATGTATTACATATTATAAAGTTTCATATTATATGTAGAACATGCTTTAAATGACCTATGTTTAGATGTACATATGTTACATTATATATAACATATATTGCATTATGTATGCACTATATATATTACATTATATATGTGATACCAGTAGCAAAATGTATTACATATATAATTTAATATATGTATTACATACACAACGTAATATATGTATTATATATAATGTAATATATGTACATCTAAACTTAGATCATTTAATGCATGTTCTAAAATATAATATGAAACTTTAGTTGAGTCAGTTTATGTAAAGACAGGAAGCTAAAATATGCAATGAAGCATTATTAAATTCTAAGTAAATAGGTGTTACTGTGTTTATAATACAAAGCCATTAATATTCCCAAATTTATAGTTCCTCCACATAACAAAATTTAGATAATATTGCTGGAGGAGTTCCAGTCAAGATGGTGGAAAAGCAGCATCACGCACCAGAGTTGGGGGAGGGATGGTATCTTCCTAGTGCTCTGAACAGCCGATGGAATCATAGAATTTCTACATGAGTGAATGTGGGTCACCTTGGATATCGACCTCTGTGAAGAGTGGACCTGGAGTGTAATTCATGAAAATGGCAGCAGTTCTGCCTCTGGTGTAGCCCAACAGCATTTAGCACAATGGGCAGCGGAGTTTTAAAATGTCTAAGTAGAGCTCTTTGGGGTCAACTCAGCACCATTAGAGAGCATGGATCCTGGAGATGGGGGGGAGTGTGCTGGGCTACTATCATGAGCCCATTGCAATTCACCATCGCAGCCCATCGCCATTTCCTCCCTGGATAGCCCACACTGCTGCTCACAGCACATTATGGAAGAGAACTTCTAAGTGTCAACTCTATGGAGAGCAACGATGGGGTTGTGTGCCCCCTGGTCAAGCTCTGCTGGGCTGGTAGCTGCAGCCTGCCCAGAGCACCTAAGCCAGGAATAACTGGGGGCTTGGCTCTGGTCCTGATACCTTCCTGGACTGCTGCAGCCAACACTATTGGGGTCCAGAGGGTCTGCTTCTTTTGACAAGTCAACCTAGACCCATGGGGAGGGTGCATGAGTACCTGATGGTGTGATCAGGCTTCCTGATATGCCAAAATCATCTCTGTGCTTCTGGCAAGACTCCAACAACTCAGGACCAAGTTCCCTGAGAAATTAAATGCCCTAAAGTCATGTAGGATCCACACCCACAAACCACCTCCCACTCAGGATATAAACTCATTAATCAGTCTTGCTTCAGAAACCCATAAATAAATCTTGAAAAGATCAAAGCTGCTGTTAAATCTTGGCTGAACAGAACCAGGGTACATGCCAGAGGGATGGGTATGCCAGTGCACACCCAAACAGAGCTCCTGGTAGTTGTTTCTTCCCACAATCCAAAATCACCACTGTGTCTCTTGCTTGGCCCGACTGTCTCAGGATGGATCCCACTGAGATATTAATTTGCTGAAAATTTGGGTGTACAGGTTTTGTGAAATCTCTAGATTTTCTCTAGATCAGGATGGGCTACCTCCCTTAACCTCCCTGTACTTCCAGAAGACCCCGCAGTCATGTCACATTTGGAGCCACCATTCAGTTAAAAAGAAAAATATATGAAAGCATTCCAGCTCTACCTTTCCAATAAAAATATAGAATTCCCTGGGCGAACACTATCACATCTCAGTATCTGTATTGCAAACCATAATGAACAAAATGAGATAGAGGGCAAGAAGATGAAAGATGCCTGCCTTTTTTTTGGTGGGAGGGGATGTTAGGGGAGGTAGCCAGGTGGTGGGAGGAAAACAAGGGACATTGGTGGTGGAAAATGTACATTGGTGGAGGAGTATCCTATGATTGAAACCCAATCATAAATATTATTAATATTTCTTGACTGTTACTCACTGAATCCTAAGAGAAAATTTTGCTCCAGTGAAACATCTTAAAATTTTTATCATTGTTCAGGGCCGGAGTGATAGCCCAGCAGTAGGGCGTTTGCCTTGCACGTGGCCAGCCTGTGTCAGCCAGGGTTCGATCCCGGCATCCCATATGGTCCCACGAGCACCGCCAGGAGTGATTCCTGAGTGCAGAGCCAGGAGTAACCCCTGAGCATTGCTGGTGTGACCCATAAAAAAAAGCAAAAAAAAATTTTATCATTGTTCATGAGAAGAATAAATGTTAATTAATATTTAATAGACAAAATTTCAACTCATTTCTTTTTTATGCTATCATAATACTAGATATTGAACTGAAAGCCTACTACTGAGAGTATCCCACCCTCACGGCAGAGCCTGGAAAGCTACCTGTGTCGTATTTGATATGCCAAAAACCAGTAACAACTTTAGACCTCATTCCTGTGACCTGAAGGAATGGTTTGAGGCTCTTCGTGTTACTGGAGCGAGCAGATGCCCTTAGGGTACACTAGCACACTACAGGATGTATGGAGAAGTTACTGGTGCCCGCTCGAGCAAATTGATGAACAATGGGAATACAAGTGATACAAGTGAATACTAGATATATATTTAATAATATTTCCAATATTTTTCTAAATAGAGGTTTTGAAATTAGGAATGAGACTGATCAAATCAGAGTATAGTACCATTTTGTGTTAAGATGAAGGATGGTCAAATGACATTTTTAGAGGTATCTTCAAATTTCTACTGCTGGCTTATTTGAGTAAATATCTCAGAAATACATAAAATCAATTGTACATTTTTAATCCCAGTTTTCATTTGTTATTTAGTTTTGTGAAGAAATTAAATCACTTTATTTTTATTTTCAGATTAATAATCCATGGTTATGAGTTATCTGTGGAAATTCCAAATAATAAAATATATAGAAACAAATAAAATAACAAACTAACAAAAAATGAGAGCAAATGTCTTAAACAATAAAAATATATAAATGAAAATATAAGTGTTTTAATCCAAACAAATATGTTAGCTTTTGTATGCCAATCTATATTTAATATGAACCTCTTAAAATTTTTAATGACAGTTCATATGAATGAAAATTTTGCTTAAAAATAAGTACTTCAAGTATCAAGGATCATATGTAATGCAGAAAACAATACTGTAGATGTTTAAAACAATCAACAGAAAGAAACTCTAAATATTGATACTTGAAAACTAAAAAAAGAATTAAAACAAATTAATGGAAATGGCATGTACAACATAAAAATGTATCCTACCAAAATGATAGGATTAATCTCTGAGTTAAGGTAAATAAAAAAAACAAAAGGAAGAAAAATGGCAAAATACTAAATAAGAATAAAATAAACTTAACAGATTTTGAAAAACTGAAAATTGAACAGCTAATTTTCAGCAATATAGACTGGACAAAGGCTATATTTTAAATTAAAACAGGAACAGCTTAAGTGTTTTCTGTGTCTACATTTAGGCTAAGGAAATTTTATATAAGTTAAATAAACATAGTAAATTTGCATAAATATCTAAAAATTTGGTATGTGGGTAGGTGGATGTGGCTATCAAAGAGATTTGAGTAGAATTCCTGGATAATCTTCTCCATTGCCTTTCTGAAGATGTGATAGATCCATCAGGGCATCGGAGGGCAGTTATCTTGGTCTTATAGTTGGCGAAGGACAGGCGGGCAGTGCGAATGCTTTTCCTGGCTTCTGCTGCATCTTCCAGTAATTCTGCTCTTCTGTCTTTGAAGTCTTCTTTTATCGCTTCTCTGCACAGTTTAGCAAGATTGGACGTTAGCATTTGGTCTGCTGAGGCTCGTGCATTGCCACATTGGTGAATGAGTTCACCAGTTTCTGAAGACAAGCCGTCCTTTTTGTGTCTTTCTCTCTCAGCATTCTTGGCACAATCATGGAGGTGCTGAGCCAGTCGGTTGTATTCTTCATTGATGTCGAGCAATGATGGTATCTTCCCCATGTTGCTGCAATGGTGCCAAAGAGTTCCCAATTGGTGGTTGTTCTGGGAGTTCTCTTCTTAAACTTTGCAGCCTTTTGTCCACATTCGCGGAAGTAGAATTTTGCGTGAAGGAGACAGTGGTCTGATACTGTTTTGAATTTGGGGACGACAGCAACATCGGTCAGACAAAACCATCGATTGAAGATGATGTGGTCAACTTCATTGTGGAACTGTCCGCCAGGAGATTCCCATGTCCAATGTTTCGCTTCAGCTTTCTGGAACTGTGAGTTCCCATGAATGGTCTTGGTGGACATGATGAACTCAGATAGTCTCTCACCCTGTTCATTCCATTCTAGCACATGGGTCCCAATGTGGAGTTCTTCAGCTGATCTTCTCAGTTCTATCTTGGCATTAAAATCACCGACTATGATCTTGTAGAAGGTGTGATCTTTTTTATAGAACTTCTCCAATTCAATGTAGAAGTTCTCAATTTCATCTTCTTTGTATGTGGATGTTGGTGCATAGACAATGAAGATAGAAATTGCTGGCAGTGGGCCACATCTCTTTAAGTGTAATCGTCCTATTCGGTTTGTTAGGCATTCAAATGAATCAATGTTGACAGCCATGTTCGTGTTGACAAGGACACCAACGCCACCGATGCCTCTTTTCGTCGCATGTTCCAAGGAACAATTCTTCTCCGGTCTCAAATACAGCATGGCGCAACTGATGCCTCCTCATTTCAGTCAGACCAATGATGTCGTACTTGATCTTTTGTGCGTTTGCACCATCAGATCCTCAATATATGCTTCTGATGCCACCGCACGTGCACTGAAAGTACAGACAGTCATTTTAGTCCATGTTCATTTTGGCAGCCTAGGAATGGATATGTCATTCCCAGCATTCTCCCTTCCGAAATCCAAGACGCCATCTCGTCAGTAAAGAAGGGAACAGCACCAGGCCCAGACAAAGTCAGACCCGAACAACTGGAAGAATCTGCCGTCAGTACTCATCAATACACTAGCTCGGCTCTTCACATGCTACCTGTCCGAATGCAAGGTGCCCTCCCAATGGAAAACCAGCAGGACACTTCTACTGTTCAAGAAGGGATACATTCATGACATCAGCAACTATCGCCCCATCTGCCAGTTGTCCGTCATCTACAAGCTGTTTACACGAGTCATCCTGAACAGGATTAGCAGAACACTAGATGAAGGACAACCATGCGAGCAAGCAGGTTTCCTGAAAGGATTCAGCACAATCAACCATATCCACACAGTAACCAAGTTCATCGAGGTTTGTAGGGGAGTACAAGATTCCGCTCTGTCTCACGTTCATTGATTTACAGAAAGCCTTTGATTCTGTGGAGACTGAAGCGGTGATTGAGCCCTAGCCAAACAGGGCGTTCAAACCCAATACATCAAGATCCTTGGTGAGCTGTATTACGGATTCACTACCAGGATCTCACCATTCTACAAAGAAGTGATCATTGATGTCAAAAGAGGGGTTCGACAGGGTGATACCATTTCACCAAAACTCATCAGCGCCACCCTCGAGAACATCATGCGACAATTAGAATGGGAAGGAATGGGAGTGAAGATAGATGGTCGGCAACTACACCACCTCCGCTTCACTGATGACATCGTTCTAGTAACACCAAACATTAGCCAAGCACCACAAATGCTGGCTGACTTTGACCGAGAATGTGGAAAGATAGGCCTACAGCTGAATCTGAAGAAAACTAAGTTCATGAAAAATGAACTAGTTCCTGAGGCCCCATTCACTCTCAATGGAACAAACATCTCTGAATGCAGCAGTTATGTGTACCTAGGTCGAGAAATCAACATGATGAACAACCTAAAACCTGAGCTGCGCAGGAGGAAGAGAGCAGCATGGAATGCCTTCAAAGGCATCAAAGAAATACCTAAAAAGGACAAAGAACTTCCGGCTCCTGGGCACATCTCTTCGACTCCACCGTTCTCCCTGCATTAACATATGCCTCAGAGACATGGGCCCTACGAAAGCAGGATGAGAATGCTATGCGGGTCTCCCAGAGAGGAATCGAAAGAGCTATGCTTGGAATATCACGTCTCACTCAAGTGAGTGAAGGAATCCGGAGTTCTGACCTCCGTCGCTATTCCAGAATCAGGGACACTCTCTTGTTTGCCAAGGCTTCGAAAATCAGATGGGCTGGACATGTAATGTGATTTGGACACAACCGCTGGACTAGAGCTGTTACCGACTGGATCCCACGGGATGTCAAAAGATCACGTGGCCGCCCACCTACAAGATGGTCAGACTTCCTTTTAAAGACCCTGAAGGAACGGTTTGAGGCTCTTCATATTCCTGAATCAACCAGATGCCATTGGGCTACATTGGCACGTGATAGGGTCCAATGGAAATGTTACTGGCGCCCGCTCGAGCAAATCGATGAATAACAGGTTTCAAGTGATCAAGTGATCAAGTGATCTAAAAATTAATTATGGATGCTAGAATACAATATTGAAGTGGTCTTTTCAAATTTGCAAAGAAAAATTTGTTCCACACAAAATACAATATTAATAATTATATTGATTTATAAAATAAATAGTAAGGAATAAAATTAAAATAAGTGATAATAAATATAAATAAATTTTAGGCTCATATGTAGCATTTTCAGAAATAAAAGTATATCAAACATGTACCAAACATGTACAGCCAGTGCCTTCTTGGAGAAATTCAAATAAATATATCTATTATTGGAACAAGAATATCAACATATTCAGAACTCCTAACACAGGAGTTCCAAAAGGGAAGGAAAAGAGAAAAATTGAAAAGAAATTGTGAAACTAACATGTGTTTAAAAGAGAAATCATTTCCTTGTGTCCTCTTTTATCTCTTGGAGAAGTGTCTTATAGTTTTCTTTGTACAGGTCCTTTTACACTTGGGTAAGTTGATTCCTAGGTATTTGATAATCTCTGGCATAATTGTGAATGGAATTGTTTCCCTAATATCCCTTTCTTTTTCGTTATTTGAAAGCCACTGACTTTTGGGTGTTGATTTTGTATCCTGCCACTCTACTATATGCATCTATTGTTTCTAGGAGTTTTTTGGTAGAGAGTTTAGGGTTCTCTAGGTATAATATCATTTCATCTGCAAAGAATGATAGCTTGACTTCTTCCTTGCCTATCTGGATGCCCTTGATGTCCTTTTATTCTCTGATTGCTATGGCAAGTACTTCCAGTACTATATTGAATAAAAGAGGTGAGAGTGGGCAAGTTTGTCTTGTCCCTAATCTCAGGGGGAAGGCTTTCAACTTTTTCCCATTAAGAATGATGCTCGCTGTGGACTTTTGGTAGATGGCTGTAACTATTTTGAGGAAAGTCCCTTCAATTCCCATTTTCTGGAGGGTTTTTTTTTTTTCTTTTTTGGGTCACACCCGGCAATGCTCAGGGGTTTCTCCTGGCTCTACACTCAGGAATTACTCCTGGCGGTGCTCAGGGACCATATGGGATGCGGGGATCGAACCCATGCCGGGTCGGCCCGGCAAGGCAAACGCCCTACCGGCTGGGCTATCGCTCCAGCCCCAAGGAGGGTTTTAATCATGAATGGGTGCTGGATCATCTCAAATGCTTTCTCTGGGTCTACTGATAGGATCATATGGTTTTTATTTTTTTTTTTATTGATATGATGTATTATGTTGATTTACTTGCGAAAGTTGAACCGTCCTTGAATTACCAGGATGAATCCTACTTCGTCATGATGTATAATCTTCTTGATGAGTCTTTGGTTTCTGTTTGCTAGTATTTGTTTAAAAATGTTTTTTAATTAATACTTTATTATACCACCGTGAGATATACAATTACAACGTTGTTCATGTTTGGAGGTTTCGGTCACATAGTGTTCCAGCACCCGCCCTCCACCAGTGCCCATATCCCACCACCAATGTCCCCACCCCCTCCTCCCTCCCATAGCCTGCCTAAATGGCAGGTTCTTTATCTCTTTTCTTTCTCCCTCTCTCTCCCTTCCTTCTCCTACACATTGTGGGTTGCACTACATACACTTGGAAGCCATCATGTGCATTTTTTGCCTGTATTTAATGTTCAGTTCTATGTTGGTATCAGCCCTTTCGACATTTATTCACACATGTTCCCTTCTCTGTCTTACCTAACCTCTGACTCCCTCACGTTTGCGGTAATTTCCACTTTTGGTAAGATCACCTGATATATTTATGTCATGCAAATAAATGCAGTCATTCTATGTCTCTCTCTTTCCTTCTGACTAATTTCACTCAACATGATCCTTTCCATGTCCATCCATTTATAGGCAAATTTCATAACTTCATTTTTCCTGACAGCTGCATAGTATTCCATTGTGTAGATGTACCACAGTTTCTTTATCCAGTCATCAGTTCTCGGGCATACTGGTTGTTTCCAGGTTCTGGCTATTGTGAATAGTGCTGCTATGAAAATAAAAGTGGTTGTGGTTTCCTTTTTTGGCTTCCCAGGGTATATTCCCAGGAGTGGTATGGCTGGGTCAAAAGGGAGCTCAATTTCTAGTCTTTGGAGGAATGACCATATTGTTTTCCAGAAAGGTTGTACAAGTCGACATTCCCACCAACAATGTATGAGAGTCCCCTTTTCCCCCACATCCACGCCAGCACTTGTTACTTTTACCCTTTTGAATATGGGCCAGTCTCTGTGGTGTGAGGTGATATCTCATTGTTGTTTTGATTTGCATCTCTCTGATGATTAGTGATGATGAGCATTTTTTCATGTGCCTTTTGGCCATTCGAATTTCTTCCTTGTCAAAGTTTCTGTTCATCTCTTCTCCCCATTTTTTATGGGGTTGGCTGTTTTCTTCTTATATAGCTGTACCAGTGCCTGATATATCCTGGATATTAACCCCTTATCAGATGGGTATTGGGTGAATATTCTTTCCCATTCTGTGGACTGCCTTTGTATCTTAGTCACTGTTTCTTTTGAGGTGCAGAAGCTCTTTAGTTTCATGTAGTCCCATATGTTTATGTTTTCTTCTAGTTGCTTTGTTAATGGTGTTTCACCTTTGAAGATGTCTTTAGCTTCAATGTCGTGGAGGGTTTTTCCTATATTTTCTTCAATGTACTTTATGGATTCAGGTCTGATATTGAGATCTTTAATCCATTTTGATCTGATTTTTGTGCAAGGTGTTAGACACAGGTCCAAATTCATTTTTTTTACATGTAGCTGTCCAGTTTTCCCAGCACCACTTGTTGAAGAGGCTTTCCTTACTCCAGTTTGGACTCTTTGCACCTTTATCAAAGATTAACTGATCATGTCTTTGAGGGTGGGTGTCAGGATACTCAACTCTATTCCATAGATCCACAGGTCTGTTTTTATTCCAGTACCACGCTGTTTTTATTACTGCTGCTTTGTAGTACAGTTTGAGGTTAGGAAAGGTGATGCCTCCCATCTTCTTTTTCCCAAGGATTGCTTTAGCTATCCGGTGGGGTTTATTATTCCATACGAATTTCAGGAGTGTTTGGTCAATTTCTTTAAAGAATGTCATGGGTATCCTTATAGGAACCGCATTGAATCTGTACAAAGCTCTAGGGAGTATTACCATCTTGACAATGTTAATTCTCCCCATCCATGAGCAGGGAATGTGTTTCCATTTCCTCGTATCCTCTTTTATTTCTTGAAGCAGTGTCTTGTAGTTCTCTTTGTATAGGTCCTTTACACACTTGGTTAAGCTGATTCCTAGGTATTTGATTTTCTGTGGTACAATTGTGAATGGAATTGATTTCTTAATATCCCTTTCTTCTCTTTCATTATTTGTGTATAGGAAAGCCACCGACTTTTGGGTATTGATTTTGTACCCTGCCACTCTACTATACATATCTATTGTTTCTAAGAGTTTTTGGGCCGAGAGTTTAGGGTTCTCTAAGTATAATATCATGTCATCTGCAAATAATGATAGCTTGATTTCTTCCTTGCCTATCTGGATGCCCTTAATGTCCTTTTCTTCTCTGATTGCTATGGCGAGTACTTCCAGTACTATATTGAATAAAAGAGGTGAGAGAGGGCAACCTTGTCGTGTTCCTGATCTTAAGGGGAAGGCTTTCAATTTTTCCCCATTGAGAATGATACTCGCTGTGGGCTTTTGGTAGATGGCTTTGACCATCTTGAGGAAGCTTCCTTCAATTCCCATTTTCTGGAGGGTTTTAATCATGAATGGGTGCTGGATCTTGTCAAATGCTTTTTCTGCATCTATTGATAGGATCATATGGTTTTTATTTTTTCTCTTATTGATATGATGTATTATGTTGATTGATTTGCGAATGTTGAACCATCCTTGCATTCCCGGGATGAATCCTACTTGGTCATGATGTATGATCTTTTTGATGAGTCTTTGGATTCTGTTTGCTAGTATTTTGTTGAAGATCTTAGCATCTGTGTTCATCAAGGAGATTGGTCTGTAATTTTCCTTCTTTGTGTTGTCTCTCCCTGCTTTGGGTATCAGGGTGATGTGTGCCTCGTAGAAGCTGTTTGGGAATGTTTCTGTTTCTTCTATTTCCTGGAAGAGCTTGAACAGGACAGGCAGTAGGTCCTCCTTAAAGGTTTGGTAGAATTCGCTAGTGAACCCATCTGGACCTGGGCTTTTATGTTTGGGCAGACTTTTAATTACTGTTTCAATTTCCTCGATGGCGATAGGCTTATTCAGGTATTGGAGGTCTTCTTGTTTCAATCGTGGGAGGTTATAGGACTTCAGGAATTTATCCATTTCTTCTAGGTTCTCATGTTTCGTGGCATACAGGTTCTCGAAGTAATCTTTGATGATCTTTTGGATTTCTGTCTTTTCTGTTGTGATGTCACCATTTTCATTTCTGATTCTGTTTATTTGGGTTCTCTCTTTCCCTGTCCTTACAAGTCTTGCCAGTGGCTTGTCGATCTTGTTTAATTTTTCAAAGAACCAGCTCTTGGTTTCATTAATCTTTCGGATTGTTTTTTTTGGTTTCCAGCTCATTGATTTCCTCCCTAAGTTTTATTATTTCCTTCCTTCTGCCTGGGTTGGGCTTCTTTTGTTGGTCTTTTTCTAATATTTTCAGCTGTGAGGTCAGGTTATTTATGTGGGCCCTTTCTTGTTTCCTGGTGAATGCTTGCAGAGCTATGAACTTTCCTCTTAACACAGCTTTTGCTGTGTCCCACAAGTTCTGATAGTTGGTGTCTTCATTGTCATTTGTTTCTAGGAATCTTTGGATTTCCTGTTTGATTTCTTCTATGACCCATTTGTTGTTCAGCAGTGAGCTGTTCAGTTTCCAGGTGTTTGGTTTGACTCCCTGCTTCTGTGTATGGTTAACTACTATTTTCAGTGCATCATGATCTGAAAAGATAGTCGACACAATTTCTATCTTTTTTATTTTGTTGAGGTATGCTTTGTGGCTCAGTATGTGGTCTATCTTGGAGAATGTTCCATGTGCACTGGAAAAAAATGTGTATTCAGCTTTTTTTGGGATGAAAAGCCCTGTATATATCAACCAGCTCTCTTTCTTCTATTTCTTCCTTCAGGTCCAGTATTTCCCTGGTGAGTTTCAGTCTCGTCGATCTATCCATAGTCGATAAGGCAGTGTTGAAGTCTCCGACTATTATTGTGCTACTGTTAATGTCTTCTTTGAGGTCTATTAATAGTCGTTTTAAGTATTTTGCTGGCCCCTCGTTTGGGCATATATGTTTAGTAGTGTGATTTCTTCCTGGTATACATACCCCTTAATTATTAAGAAATGGCCTTCATTGTCCCTTTTAACCTTTTTCAGCCTGAAGTCTATATTGTCAGACACGAGTATGGCCACACCCGCCTTTTTGGAGGAGTTGTTTGCGTGGAGAATGGTCTTCCAGCCTTTGACTTTGAGTCTGTGTTTGCTCTGATTATTCAGATGTGTTTCTTGTAGGCAGCAGAATGTTGGATTCAGTTTTTTAATCCATTTTGCCACCCTATGTCTCTTAATTGGTGCATTTAGACCGTTGACGTTGAGAGATATTATTGTCATTGGATTTTGTGCCATCTTCCTGTTTAAATTTGTTGTGGTTTTGGGTTGTCTTATTTTACAATAGACCCTTCAATCCTTCTTTTAAAGTTGGTTTTGAGTCTATGAATTTCCTGAGTTGTTGTTTATCCGTGAAGTTGTGTATCTTTCCTTCACATCTGAAAGTAAGTCTAGCTGGGTAAAGAATTCTTGGTGAAGCCTGCAGTTCATTGAGTCTTTTCACAATATCCCACCATTGTTTTTGGGCTTGGAGTGTTTCATCTGAGAAGTCAGCTGTAAATCTCAGGGATGCTCCTTTGTATGTGATTTCCTTCTTTGATCTTGCTGCTTTCAGTATTCTATCTCTGTCTATCGTTTTTGTCATTTTAATAAGGATGTGTCTTGGAGTATTCTTATTGGGGTTTCTTTTAGCTGGTATCCTACGGGCCTCCTGTATCTGGGAGCATGCTTTTTTCAGTTCAGGGAACTTCTCAGCGATGATGGCTTTGACAGTTTCTTCTTCATCAGGGTTTTCTTCTTGCCCTTCTGGGACCCCAATGATGCGTATGTTGTTCCTTTTGGCTTCAATCCGATTTTCTCTGGTAGTCTGTTCGTTGATTGTGAGTCTTTTCTCCATCTTCTGGTGTTGTCTACAGAATCTCTGAACCTCGTCTTCGAGATCACTAATTCTTTCTTCAGTAGCTGTTACTCTGCTTTGGAGGCCTTCCCCTGTGTTTTTCAGTTCACTTACCTCATTTTTAATATCGGTCATTTCTGCTTGTACTTTGTTCTGAAATTTACTCAATTCTGCTCTCATGTCCTCTTGTATTTTATTGACTTTGTATTCCAATGTTTCTTTGAGTTCCTTTTGAATCTTTAACAGTTCCTTCCGAAATTCCTTTTCAGAGAGGTTATATAGCTCATCGTTATTGCTTGACTCATCTGTATTAGTGACTTCAATCGTAGAGCTTGAAGGAATTCTGCGTTGCTTTACCATAATGACTATCGTAGGTTGAAAATGTGTGTTTGGGGTGTCTAGTAAATAGAGTTAGTAGGTGCCTGAATTACTTTGAAGTTAGGGATGTATAGCAAAGAATGTAGGGGCAAATGCTCAGTAGTATCTCAGGTAGATAGATATTACTTCATGCGGACGCACTAGCGTCCGCGCGGTTTTGAATTTTGGAGTGTCGCTGGGTGGTTCTGGAGTCAGGGAGTCAGGGTGGAGGTAGTCCAGTGGAAGATCCAAAAAAGCTGGGTGTGGCTTGGTCCCCTTCGCAAAGCCCCAGACCTTTATGCTGGAAGGGGGTGCCTCGGAGGCTGCCCGCCGCAGGAACGCACCTGGTGGGGAGGCCGGGGAGCTGCTGGGCTCGGGGGCCAGTTTACTAGTATTTTGTTGAAGATATTAGCATCTGTGTCATCAGGGATTTGGTCTGTAGTTTTCTTTCTTTGTGTTGTCTCTCCCTGCTTTGGGTATCAGGGTGATATGTGCCTCGTAGAAGCTGTTTGGGAGTGTTTCTGTTTCTTCTATTTCCTGGAAGAGCTTGAAAAGGACTGGCAGTAGGTCCTCCTTAAAGGTTTGGTAGAGTTCACTAGGGAATCCGTCTGGACCTGGGCTTTTGTGTTTGGGCAGACTTTTATATAGTCTTTCTATTTCCTCGATGGTGATAGGCTTATTCAGGTATTGGAGGTCTTCTTTTTCAGCTGTGGGAGGTTATAGGACTTCAGGAATTGATCCATTTCTTCTAGATTCTCATGTTTCATGGCATACAGGCTCTCAAAGTAATCTCTGATGATGTTTTGGATTTCTGTGGTTTCTGTTGTGATGTCACCATTTTTATTTCTGATTCTGTTTATTTGGGTTATCTCTTTCCCTGTCCTTACAAGCCTTGCCAATGTATTTTCAATCTTGTTTTTTTTTTTAAAAAAACAGCTCTTAGTTTCATTAATATTTTGGATTGTTTTTTTGGTTTCCAACTAATTGATTTCCTCTCGAAGTTTTATTATTCCCTTTTTTTCTGCCTAGGTTAGGCTCCTTTTGTTGGTCTTTTTCTAATCAACATTGTCAAAATGGTAATGCTCCCTAGAGCTCTGTACAGATTCAATGCAGTCCCTATAAGGATACCCATGACATTCTTCAAAGAAATTGACCAAACGCTCTTGAAATTTGTATGGAACAATAAACCCCAGGATAGCTAAAGCAATCCTCGGGAAAAAGAAGATGGGAGGCATCACCTTTCCCAACTTCAAACTGTACTACAAGGCAGTAGTAATTAAAACAGCATGGTATTGGAATAAAAACAGACCCGTGGACCTATGGAATAGAATTGAGTATCCTGACACCCAACCTCAAACACCTGATCATTTAATCTTTGATAAAGGTGCAAAGAGTCTAAAATGGAGTAAGGAAAACCTCTTCAACAAGTGGTATTGGGAAAAGTGGGCAGCGACATATAAAAAAATGAATTTGTACCTGTGTCTAACACCATGCACAAAAATCAGATCAAAATGGATTAAAGATATCAATATCAGACCTGAATCCATAAAGTCCATTGAAGAAAATATAGGAAAAACCCTCCACAACATTGAAGCTAAAGGCATCTTCAAAGGTAAACATCACTAACAAAGCAACTAGAAGAAAAGATAAACATATGGGACTACATGAAATTAAAAAGCTTCTGCACCTCAAAGGAAACAGTGACTAAGATACAAAAAGCAGTCCACAGAATGGGAAAGAATATTCACCCAATACCCATCTGATAAGGGGTTAATATCCAGGATATATCAGGCACTGGTAAAACTTTACGAGAAGAAAACAAACAGCCCCATCAAAAAATGGGGAGAATAAATGAACAGAAACTTCAGCAAGGAAGAAATTCGAATGGCCCCAAAACATATAAAAATGCTCATCATCACTAATCATCAAAAGGATGCAAATCAAAACAACAATGAGTTACCACTTTACACCAAAGAGACTGGAAATTATTCAAAAGAGCAAGAACAAGTGCTGGCATGGATGTGGGGAAAAGGGGACACTCATCCATTGTTGGTGGGAATGCCAGCTGGTACAACCTTTCTGGAAAACAATATGGACATTCCTCCAAAGACTAGAAATTGAACTCCCATTTGACCCAGCCATACCACTCCTGGGAATCTCCTCTGGGAAACCAAAAATACATAGCAGAAACACCATCCCTACTTTTATGTTCATAGCAGCATTATTCACAATAGCCAGAATCTGGAAGCCACCAGAGTGCCCGAAAATCGATGACTGGATAAAGAAGCTTGGTACATCTACACAATGGAATACTTTGCAGCTGTTAGGAAAAATGAAGTTATATCCTATAAATGGATGGACATGGAGAAGATTATGTTGAGTGAAATTAGCCAGATGGAGAGAGACAGATACAGAATGACTGCATTTATTTGCATAACATAAATATATATGTACATATTATGCTACCGATATCCAAGGTCAAGTGAAACATATATCAGGAGTTCTTATCAAAGGTGGAAATTATCACAAACGTGTGGGAGTCAGAGGCTAGGTAAGACAGAAAATGGAACAGTGTGCTAACAATTGTCGAGGATACTATTGCCAACCTAGAACTGAGCAGTAAATAGAAGCAAAAGAGATACACATGACAAGCCTTTAATGTATGTTCTGTAATCCATAGTCTTGAGCAGAAGGAAAAGAGAAAGAGAGAGAAAGGGAAAGAAATAAAGAACCTGCCCTGGAGGAGGGCTAGGGGGGGGGGGAGCGAACCGGGGACGTTTGTGGTGGGAGATGGGCACTGGTGGAGGGATGGGTGCTGGAACACTATATGACCAAAACCCAAATATGAACTTTTTAATTGTATGTCTTTGTAATTGTAAAAATAAAAAATTAAAAAAAACAAAAGAGAAAAAAAGAGATATCATCTTTGTTACATTCCAAGTACCATGCTAGTCTTTGTAAAATAGTTGATGTGAAACTGAAATGTATATGAGAAAACTATTTCTCATTCAACAATGATAATGAGGATGACAATGAGTAAATTCAATATCTAAGTTATGTAAATTTAAAATAACATGACAGAACTATTGTTGATTTCATCATTAATGTTTCTTTCTGTGAATTGGTAAGAGTCAAACTAAGATAAAACTAAAAGAATGTTTTCAAGCAGGAAACTCTTAAGTTCCAGGTACCACATACTCAATTCAGTAGTATCACTTGTATCACTTGTCTTCCGTTGTTCACCGATTTGCTTGAGTGGGCACCAGTAACATATCCATTTTCTTGTCACATGCTAGTGAAGCCCAAGGGCATCTGCTTGCTCCAGGAACAAAAATAGCCTCAAACCATTTCATCAGGACATGGGAATGAGGTCTATAAATTGTTTCTGGTATTTGGCATATCAAATACGATACAGGTAGCTTTCCAGGCTATGCCATGCAGTTGGGATACTATTGTAGTCACCTCATATCTCGTGCATTTATTGATGAACCGCATGACCACAAAGCAGTCGTGTCAGTCATCTTGTTATCAGCTCTTCTGCTGGGTGAGCTCTGACCTCACGAGCAGGTGAGTCCAGAGGTGGAAAATGGCAGTCCTCATGATGAAATGGCATGTGTGATTTCCGAAGGAAGAACATTGGGAACGACATATCCATCATGCGGAATTTGGTATGTGGGCAGGTAGATTTGGCTATCCAAGAGATCCAAATAGAAGTCATGGGTAATCTTCTCCATTGCCTTTCTAGAAGATTTGATAGAGCCATCAGGACATTGGAAGGCAGTCATCTTGGTCTTATAGTTTGCCAGGACAGGCAGGCATTGCAAATGCTTTTCCTGGCTTCTGCTGCATTGGTCAGTATTGCTGCTCTTCTCTCCTTGAGGTCTTCTTTTATCACTTCTCTGCACTGCTTTTTGATCTTGGACATTGTCTTATGGCTGCCTGAGGCTCACAGCTTGCCATGTTGGCAAATGAGCTCGAAAGATTTTGAAGACAGGCACCCTTCTGTGGCTTTCTCTCTCTCTCAGCGTTCTTCTCACAATCATGGAGGTGCTGAACCAGTCAGTTGTATTCATGATCAATGTAGTCAATGATGTCCTCTTCCCATGTTGCGCGCAATGGTGCCAAAGAGTTCCCAGTTGGTGGTCATTCTGGGAGTTCTCTTCTTAAACTTTGCAGCCTTTTCTCCCCATTTTCTGAAGCAGAATTTTGCATGATGGAGACAATGGTCTGATCATGTTTTGGGACGACAGTGACATCGGTCAGGCAAATAGTTGATTGAACATGATGGGGTCAATTTCATTGTAGAAATTGAATATACCAACATCCACGTATAAGTGGATGAGATTCCCATGTCTACGGTTTTGATTCAGTCTTCTAGAACTGTGAGTTTCCATGAATAATTTTGGTCAAAATGCTGAATTTAGATAGTTTCTCACCCTGTTCGTTAATTCTAGGCCATGGGTCCCAATGTGGAGTCCTTGGGTTGATCATCTCAGTCCTATCTTGGCATTAAAGTCACTGACTATGATCTTACAGGTGTGATCTTCTTTATAGAACTTCTCCAGTTCCATGCAGAGTTTCTCAATTTCTTCTTACTTATATGTGGATGTTGGTGCATAGATAACGAAGATAGAAACTGCTGACAGTGGGTCACATCTCTTTAAGTGTAATCCTTCTATCTGGTTTGTTAGGCATTCAAATGAATCAATGCTCATGGACAGGTTTGTGTTGACAAGGACACTGACACCACCGATGCCTCTTTTATCACAAGTTCCAAAGAACAGTTCTTCTCTGGTGTCAAAAACAGCGTGATGCGATTGACCCTTCTTGTATTGGTGAGTCTAATAATGTCGTGCTAGATCTTTTGCACTTGCACCATCAGGTCTTCGGTATATGCTTCTGATGCTAACGTACATGCATTGAAAGTACAGACAGTCATTTTATTCCTTTTTTATTTTGGAAACCTAGTTTGACCCTGAAATTTTATCAGACTCTCTTTGCTCACCCTTCTTAGTGCTGCCACATTTAGGGCTTTTCAGGGTAGGGGAATAAACATTGTTTATACTGGTTTTGGCATATCGAATACACATTGGACTGCTTGCTAGGCTCTGCCGTGTGGATGGTATACTCTCAGTAGCTTGCCGGACTCTCTGAGAGGGGTGGATAGGATATTCTTGGCAATTTAAAAATGAATTGCACGGCCGCTTTGCTGCCGTAACGGGAGATCTGGTAGCAGCTCTACCTGGTGTATCTGCGTATTAAAAAATGATAAACAGCAATATAGCTTTTCACCTTTAAGCAAAATCTTCAAGGAAAAGTGAATGCTTTTATACCAGATATACTCATTATGAGATAAATGAAACTTTTTTCTGACTCTACATGTAGAAGAGTTGAACTTCTTTATCCAAAGCCAAGAAACAGTCTAATAAAGATATTAATCAATTTTCTTTTAATTGTCACAAAAATGTTTTTAAAGTATATGAAATTGTGACACCATGCCTATGCACAAAGGCTTTAAATATTTTAATAACTCCTTGTAATAAACAAAGCAAAGGTATATATGGTTGTGTGATGTTGATACAGGTTTGGAAGAAAAGAGTTAATAATGATTTTGTTTTTATTTAAGTAATTTAATATCATTTAATTGTAGGCATGACAAAATATCTATATGGCCATGTTTAAAGGATGTAGTTACGGGGCCGGAGTGATAGCCCAGCGGTAGGGCGCTTGCCTTGCACGTGGCCGGCCTGTGCAGGCCCGGGTTCGATCCCTGGCATCCCATATGGTTCCCTGAGCACCACCAGGAGGAATTCCTGAGTGCAGTGCCAGGAGTAACCCCTGAGCATCGCGGGTGTGACCCAAAAAGCAAAATATAAATAAATACATAAATAAATAAAAATAAAGGATATAGTTACAAAGAATATTAAAGAAAGTAGTTTTGTTACTGGTTAGTGAAGTAGAGATATATATGAAATCATGTCTAAAACTAATTAAAAATTTTAATATTTGAGAATTTTCTAAGCTGTGGTAACATAAGTTAACTTTATTAATGCAAGATTTTGTTCTAAATATTTCTAAAATTATAAGTATTTTGTTTTAATTTACTATTTTTTATATTATAGACAAATAATTGTACCAAGCAGAAAGGTTAAATACCAAGTTAAAAAATTCAGTGCTATAAAATTATATCAGACCTTTTAAGATTATACTCATATACTAAATTTCCTCAAACCAAAAAGTAGATACATAGTTACAAAAATAAATTTATTGCCTTGAAACAAATTTATATCCAGAGTTTAAAATTATTCCAAAAAGTCATAGTTGAAGAAAAATAAGAATTAGTCTGTAGAAATAAGTGACCTAAGAATTCAGTTTTCAGTGTTAGCATACCAAAAATTAAAAATATAAAAATAACATAGGTAAATAGCTGTTAAAATTTTTATTAATATTTGTCACACTTGAAATTCAATGTATGATTGGTACTTTGCCAATATTTAAACACTGTATCCAGTGTCAGCTTAAATTTATCCATAGTCTTACTGTAGATGTCTGTTATATGTCAGTTTTCAAAATGCCACTTCTTGAAAAAAGGATTAAGCAACACCACACACTTTCAGTTCTATAAAGCATTTGCAGGTCATAGGAATTGGTCTTAAAAATCAAAAAGCAGAAATTAAATAAAGCACTGTTTGTTAAGTTGAATTCGTCACAATAATTAAAAACATTTAATAGTCTCAACATATAATAGATGCATTTCTCATTGTTGTCAAATACATTTTACCACAAGATTTTGTGTTTTACATATGAGTTTATGAATAATTAGAATCTTATAAAAAATTAAAACATATACCATTGACCAAAATACTACAAATTATATTCATGAAACAATTGTATTTAGAGTATTTTATAAATATCAAAATAAATTATCACCTGACAATTATATATATATATATATATATCAGAGATTAGTATAAGATATAATAAGTATTAGGAAATGATGAATTCATCTGCTTTGTTAATACTAATGAGAATTAATTTCAATTGTTACACTTTGTAGTTACATATTTAGTTTAGCTTCAATGTTTCTAGTTAAATGTGATACTATGGTGTGTCTGTTTTATGGTTTAATTAGAAACTCATCTCTTTTAAAATAAACAAGATATTTAAAGTGGCTCTGGATAGAGATGATTTTTAAATTTAGCTTGTATTATTTACATAAATATTTATGACTTTTGAATATTATTCATTTGGAGTAATTCATACTTTATATAGGCTAATTGACTTTTAAAATCTATGTTAAGTATATTAATATATGTAGCCTTAGTACATGGTGTAAACAAATGCTGTGTTTTCTGCCTATACTTACTATAGAAAAGACAAAATTCTGTAGTATTACAAATCCTTGCCAATTTATATCACATCCTTTAATGTAGTCTCAGATTTATTTGTGTTTTTTTAATATAAGTTTTTGTGCTTCTATTTTCAGCTGGAAAAGTGATGGACTGTTAAAACAATCAATGAAAAACTATGTAAGTAGGGACTTTCCAGTTTTTCAGAAATATACCCTTTCTATCCTACAGAATACTAGACAGATGAATTGGCACAGATCTCTGAGGATTTTCTTTTGAGTTTTTTATTATTATTATATTTATTTATTTTTGACATACCCAGCATTACTCAAGACTTACTCTAGGCTCTTCAGGGGCTAACTCTGGGATCTCTCCTAGCTGGAATCCAGGACGATATGTGATACAGGCAATGTAACTGGTTTGCAGCAGGTATAGGCAAGTTGTTTGAAGATTTAGTACCTGCTGTACTAGTGCTCTTGGCCTCTTTAGGACTCTGAAATGCAAATTGAAATGGAACATTCTAAGTCAAGCTAACTCCAAAATGGTGGTGATTTTGACATTTTTGCATTCTTTATTGTCTCCTGGTCTGATTATAACTCAGTTGAAAACCCTAATATTGGGCCCTGGTAACAGACATCATCAACAACAAACTAACAAAAACACCAAGTTAAAAAAGAGCCTAAAATGGAAGATAAATAGAAAGAAAAGAAACTAAGAGATAAATAAGGTCCAAGAAATGTTTTCTAGTTCTATCCTGAGAGACAGAAAAGTGAATAACTAAAGTTCATGCAGAAAAAAAGGAACTAACCATTATTCTTTATTTCTCTTTTTCCTTTCATACCTTACATAGATTCTTAGTAACTCTCTAATTGTAGTGGCCGTGGCTGCTATGGCTGCAGTGATGGCAACCTGAAAGTGCCAGCAGTTTAAGGAATAGGATTGTTTCTCTTTTCTCTGAAATGAGCAACCCAGAAGGTTATAGGGCCCAAGTCCAGCTGTATAATCTATCTCTGTATCAGACTCCTTTTGATTCTAGATATGTCCCACAGCTGATCAATTGTTTTCTGCCTTTAGAAAAAGCAATAACAAACCTTGGGATAAATGTGAAGTAAGAAATTGCAAAATAATTCCCGTAAACTAATCTATGATCTACTGGCCCCATATGTGAACTAGAAGGTTAAATTTTAATTAGTTTGTAAGAGTTTTAAAAACTGAGGAAACAGATATTGTTTAATTTCTTCCTTCAATAATAAATTGAGTGAGGTAATCAAGGTGAGGCATTGCACAATACTGAGAAAGTTTGAAAATAATTTGGGATTGAATATGAAATCCAGAAAATGTAGATTACACTTGACTCCTCTATGATGTTGATGGAACTGAATGGGATCACGTAAATAAAAAAAAGCAAAAAGTACCTATTTGTCTTAGGTGTGGAAAGTGGAAAAGTGAGACAAGGGAACAGATAAAACGAATAACATTAAATCCCTGAATTCTGACAACAGATATTTATAGAAAGACTAGTTCTTTGCTTAAATTCTATGTCCATTGACCACTTGAACTCATGTGCATTTGCAGAGTATTAAAATTAGATTCAGTTTCTACCAAACCGAATGGATAATATTAATGCTTAATATGATATGATTGCAGAAAACTTCAATTTTAATGAACCTTGTTTGATTTGGATGAGCCAAGACAGGCATAACACAATTAAGTCAATTAGCAAGAATTTTGCAATCAGTGTTGATTAAGAAAATAGGATGATGGTATGTGCATAAATTGGAGGAATTCCCTGGCTTGGACATTAACATAATAGGATAAACATTGGCATTTTTATGGTAGCACATTACTCTGATATCTAATAATGCATGTTTTTGTGATATGTAAATCTAATATGTACTCTTATTATATATAAATCTGGAGATTGATTAAAAGCAAAGCTAAGAAAGAACAATAAAAAGCTTTGCTTTCTCCTTCTACTACCATATAAATATTAAATCTTGTTTCTAATCATGTCATGAAATATAGAATAGTAAATAATTAGATTTCATCATATGTGTAATTCATGGGTATACAGTCTTCCTTTGAGATTTTTTTTCTTTCATGTTATATCTACTCTATTTATGGATGTTACTATGATTATAAACATCATTTTTACTGCAAAGAAAAATTTACTCTCAGCTTATGTAAATGTCCTTTAGATTTCAATTAATTTCATAATATCCCATGCCATTAGCACATGGTGTTGGGAAACCTGATAGCCACATATAAAAAAAGTATGCAGAATTCATATTTCACACCCTACACAAATATCAATTCAAAGTGGATGAAACCTGGTATTCAACCAGAATCCATAACATACACTGAGGAAAGTATAATCAGAATGCACCGAGATTTGAACTTCAAAGATGATTTAATGACATGTCTCCACTGGCAAAGACAGCACGAAAAAACAAATAAAAGGAATTTTATCAAACTAAAAATGTTTATGGACATCTAAGGAAACACAGCCTAAAACTAAAATATGACAACTAAATGAGGAAAATAATTGCACTCATCATTTCAAATAAAGAATCCATATGTATGACATTTAAATCACTCACAGCAAAGAACAAGAACAAAAACATCCACAAATCAACCCTATCAAAATAATTGGGAGAGAAAATAAACAGTTCTGAAATGAACTATTTGCAAAAGTTCTTTGAAAAATAGTTGAGGGCCAGTTGAAAAATAAAAAAAAACTTAAGATCATTCATAAGGGAAGTTAAATTCAAAATGAGACAAATCTTTAAGGCCAAGGAAAACAGGGGTCAGGAGGACTTGTCAATGGTGAGAACTTACCAAAAATGTGTGGGGGAAGATGGTAGGTAAGATAGAGAAGGGACCAGTTTGACAATAATATTTGAAAATAGTAATTCTCTGCAATAGCTGAATATTGATAGTAGGTAGAGAGCTAAACGTGAAAACACCTTCAATGTCTGTTTTGCAAACCACAATGAGCAAAAGGAGAGAGACAGAGAGAGAAAAAAGAGAGAAAGAGTAAGAGAGGGGAAGAAAAAGATAGAGAGAGGGAGAGAGAGAAGTGCCTGCCATAGAGACAGTTTAAGGAGAAGAGGTGGTAGGAGGGAAACAGGGCACAGGTTCGGCAACGTGCATTACTGAAGTGAAGGGATCACTTTATGACTAAAATCCAAATCAGGAACAGCTTTGTAATGTTCTGTCTCATGGTGACTCAATAAAAAAATTAACTAAAATATTAATGCTTCATATGGCTAAAAAATTGAGATTAAAATTAATATAATTTGTCACCAATATGAACAGCTCCCAACAAAACTGCAAACAATCTATATTGGCAGTGATGTAGTTAAAAGGAAACTTTATCCCAGCTGATGAAAATATTCTGCTTAATCCCTACAGTAGTATGGAGGTTTTTCAGAGAAGTAAAAATAGAGTTACCATATAACTCAGCAATGTCCTTTCTTGGTATCTATCCCTAGGACACAAAACCTTTAATTCAAAAGAGTATATGCATACCACTAGTCATTACAGCACTCAGCTCAATGACTTGGATTTGGTGTCCAACAAAACATGAATTGATAAAGAAAGTCTGTTATATATACACACAATGTAATACTATGGCAGCTACAGGAATGAAGAAATAATTTATTTTACTATGATTTGGATAGTACAATACTTAATTTATTTTGTTTCAATCAAAACCTGGCTATGCTCAGTCCTTACTCCTGACTCAGGTCTTAGAATCTCTCCAGTCCCTGGGGTGCCAACAACTGAACCCAAGTTGGCCATATGTAAGGAAACTATATGTCAGACAACTCACTCGATAATCTCTCCTTACCTCTGCAATCACTTGATCACTTGACTTCCAGTAGATCATCAATTACTCGAGCGGGCACCAGTAACATCTCAATATGTCCTGTCACATGCGAGATATCCCAAGGGCATTTGCCCACTCCAGAAACATAAAGAGCCTCAAACCATTCCATCAAGTCATGGGAATGAGGTCTATAATTGTTACTGGTATTTGGCATGTCAAATACAACATGGGTAGCTTGCCAGGCTTAGCCGTGCAAGTGGGATAATCTTCTAGTCACCTCAAGACTCGAGCACTTATTGATGAACCGTGCGGCCGAGCCGGGCTGCAATCAGCTCTTGGGCTGGGTGGAGTTCTGACGAGAGGGGAGTCCGGATGTGGAAAATGGCGGCCTTCATGGTGTGGGGGTTCCTGTGGCTTCTTGAGAGGCTCTGCTGGGGTGGCAGGCTAGAGCTAGAAGCCACCATCCTTCCCAGATGCCTCGTGATCAGCTGGGCACAGGGAGAGCAAGTAGCAGCTCTGCCCCATGTGTGTGAGTCTCTGGATTGGCATGCATGGTCCGGGCTTGGAAAAACTGCTGCAGGGTGGGTCAGTGACTAGCTTGGCTGCAATCAGCTCTTCTGCTGGGTGGAGTTCTGACAAGAGGGGAGTCAAGATGTGGAAAATGGTAGCCCCTCATGGTGTGGGGATTCCTCTGGCTTCTTGCAAGGCTTTGCTGGGGTGGCGGGCTAGGGATAGAACCCGCCATCCCTCCCGGATACCTCATGATCAGCTGGGTATAGGAAAAGCAAGTAGCATCTCTGCCCCGAGTGTGTGTCTCATAATTCCTCATTCCCCATAATCTCTCCAGTTTGATGCAAATAGAATGATCGTTGAAGTGTACAAGTGAGAAAGATCCTAAAAGGACCTGGTGCTAAAATACATTGAGTCTAAGATTAAACCTCGGCGGCAGAGCTGCTGTGAGCCTGTGCAGCGTGTATCTGGAATCTCTCACTTGCCGCAGTTGACTGTGATGGCTGGAGCTCAGGCTCACACCCACTGAGCCCAGAGGCTGGGAACTGGGTGGAGGCACCCAATCCTTGCTCCAAGTCTAGAAGGCATGGCCGGCTGCATGGCGAGCAGGCCCTAGGAGTTATGTAGGACATGACCAGGCACTGGCCGAGCCTTTTGCTTTTCCTCTGTAATATTTATTACCTCTGTCATGATCACGATTACGATCTTCCCGTTGATCATCTATTTGCTAGAGTGGGCACCAGTAATATCTCCATATGTCCTGTCTCATGCCAGTAGAACCAGGGGCATCGGCTTGCTACAGGAACATAAAGAGCCTCAAACCATTATATTAGGTCATGGGAATGACCTAATATAATTGTTACTGGAATTTGGCATATCATATACAACACGGGAAGCTTGTCAGGCTTGCCGTGCGGGGAGGCAAACTCTTTTAAACACCTCCAAATAAAGCATTTATTGATGAACCGCACGGCCGCTTGAGGCAGCGCGAGCCGGCTGGCGGCGCCCGTGGAGTGAGGAGGGGTGGCCTGGCTTGTTGTGAGGCTCTCCCGAGGTGGTGGGCCAGGGCTAGAACCCGCCATGCCTCCCGACTGCCTCATGAACGGCTGTGCACAGGGAGAGCAAGGAACAGCTCTGCCCCATGTGGGAGAGTCTCTGGACCAGCATACCTTGGCCGGATTGAGGAAAAAGCTGAATATTTATTATATTTATTTTGCTTACAAAAAAATTCTCTAACATTATATGCAAAATATATGTATTAGGAGTTAAGTCTTTAATTGTATTTATCTTGGCAAATTTTCAATTTGATTTTAATAGATATTTTATTATTTAATATCTGAATGATATCAACATATCTAAATATTGTTGACATTGTTCTTTTTAATTTAAACTTTTTTCTATTCTTCAGTTTCTTGCATGATTTGTGAAGGAAAATCTCTTGAATTTTTACTTTGGTTTCTTTTATATATAAATTGTTTTTTTTCTCTGATTACTATTGGTGTTTTAACTCTATTTCTACTCCTCAAAAATTTTCAAGATCTCTTTGAATTTCTACACAGGAATTCTCAGTTCTGCTGGTTTTAGAAGTAGGGGAGGGACGGTGAATTCTGCTTGTTCTAAATCTGGAGATCACTCAGTAATTTTTAGATAGACCGTACAGGGCTTTTGTTTTGGATCCACCCAAGGTGCTGTGCTGGGGCTGACTCCGACCTCTGCTTAGGGATCATTCCTGGCATGACTCAGGGCCATGTGTGGTGCTGGGATCTAACCCGGTTTGCTCATGTGTACGGCCAGGGCCTTACCCACTGTGCTATCTCTCTGGCCCCAGCTCACGGTCACTGCCCAGTGGTGCTAGGAATGGACCAAGACCTCATGCAAATGAGCTGAATGCTCTACAGCTCCAGCACAGAGATGGGGCTTTTAGGTTTTTTTTTTTGACTTTCTGGGTTTTTCTTTATAATTGGGCTACACCTGGTGGTACCTGGAACCTATTTCCAGCTCCGTGTTCAGGAGTGACCCTTGGTGAGTTTGGGGGAATCCAGTGTGCTGGGATTGAACTGGGATTGATGGGAATGATAATCAGACTCTTATCTCTCTTTTGATCCTGGCATCCCATATGTTCTCCCGAGCACCGCAGGGAATAATTCCTGAGTGCAGAGCCAGGAGAAACCCCCTGAGCATTGAGGGTTTCCCTGAGAGTTCCCTGAGCATTGCTGGGTGTGACCCAAAAAAGAAAAAAAATGTAACTTAATTATTTGTTTTATTTTGGGATCACACACTGTGTTCAGGGCGTGCTCCCTGACTCAGCTCAGGGTGCACTCTGGCTGGCTCCTTGCAAGCAAGTGCTCCACCCTTGGTGTTATTTGGCCTTCACTTTTCTCCCCCTGGGGTTTTAGGAGCCTCACCCACAGGTGCTCCAGGTGTTCCTGGCCCTGTGCTCAGGAGTGCCTCCTGGCAGTGCTTGGGGAATCGATCTAGACCTGGGTGATAGTAAGACAGCTCCAGGCTAGGCGAGTACTTCCCTCCTTCCTGGACTGTCCCTCAGGCCACTTTTTATTTTTAGTTTTGAGTCATCCTTAGTTTAGGCACTGCTCAGGGGCTCTTGTTTAGGCTTAGTTTAGCCTTAGTTTAGGCTCAGGGCTCTCTTTTCTTTTTTTTTTTTTTTGTGTGTTTTCCACATCCGGACTTCCCTCTGCGTCACAACTCCACCCAGCAGACCAGACTATCACAGCCCAGCTCGCGTGGCCGCTAGCGGCGGCGGTTCATCAATAATTGCTTTATTTAGAGGTGACTACAAGAGTATGCCACCCGCACGGCAAGCCTGGCAAGCTCTCGTGTAGTATTTGATATGCCAAATACCAGTAACATTTATATTAGGTCATTCCCATGACCTAATATAATGGCTTGAGGCTCTTTATGTTCCTGGAGCAAGCAGATGCCTTTTGGGTTCTACTAGCATGAGACAGGACATATGGAGATATTACTGGTGCCCGCTCTGCAAATAGATGATCAACGGGAAGATAGTGATAGTGATAGTGATATGGTTTTGTTTTGATATATATATTTTTATTATTCAGACTTTTTGTGTATGTGGTTTGATATGTCATTAATTTTTGTAAAACATTCTATCATTGATCCAAAAGTAGATCTTGGGCTCCCATTAATTTCCCTCATGATAGCAATTATATTCAAATGAAATTTTTCTATTGTTTTGTATGACATACTCTGATTTTCCTTTTATTTACCTTTTCCTCTGTGCTGAATTTTAAGCAATCATTTTTCTTTCTGTCATTTCTTTCTTTCCATTTCCTTTTCCTGAATATATTAATTTATCTGCTCAACATAACTATTTGGGAATTTTTGTGATTAAAACAATGTTTACATCTAAATAGCATTACATTATAACATTATATATTTTATGTATGTATTATAATAAATACATAACTATGTATATTAACATTAAGAGATAAATACTTCAATTTTTTAATTAAGTAATTTATTTTAATTTTTTTTATTATACAACGGTGAGATATACAATTACAAAGATATTCATGATTAGGTTTCAGTCCTACATTGTTCCAACATCCATCCCTCCACCAGTGCCCTATTCTGATTACCAATGTCCCCAAATTCCCTTCCCACTCCCCCAGTCTGCCTCTGTAGCAGGCACTTTTCCTTTTCTTCTCTCTTTCTCTGTCTCCCTTCTCTTACACATTGTGGCTTGTCCTAAGACATTTAGGGATTATCATGTAAATCCCTTTGTGTACATTCAATGCTCAGTTTCAGTCTGGCTACCATTTCCCACAATTAGTAGAACATGGGTGTATATTTATACACCACTAATGAATGCATTCATTCTGTACATTTCCTTATAATTTCACTCAGCATAATAATCTCCATGTCCATCTATTTGCAGGTGAATTTCATGACTTCATTTTTTTTCTGACAGCTGCATAGTATTCGATTGTGTAGTGTACCGTGGTTGCTTTAGCCAGTCTCGGACATTCAGGTTGTTTCTGGATTCTGGCTATTGTGAATAGTGCAGTGATGAATATAGAAGGGCTAATAGTGTTTCTGCTGTATGTTTTTGAGTCTCCAGGGTATGTTTCCAGGAGTGGTATTGGTAGGTCAAATAGGAGCTCAATATCAAATTTTTGGAGGAATGTCCATATTGTTTTCCAAAAGAACTGGAGCAGTCAGCATTCCCAACAAGAGTGGATGACAGTTCCTTTCTCCCTACATCCATGCCAGCACTGGTTATTCTTGCTCAATTGGATATGTGCCAGTGAGATGATATTTCATTGTTGTTTTGATTTGTGTCTCCTTGATGATTAATGATGAAGTACACATTTTATATGCCTTTTTCAAATAAGTAAGTACTTTAAATTGAAAATAAATTCAAGCAGCTATATTGGAGGAGGGAGAACTCCCACCTTCACAAAGCAATGTTCAGAGGGTCATTCCTAGTTTAACTGTGCTAGCCAAATTAGTTATCAGGTTCAATTATGTAGTGCTGTTATGTCCCAGTTTTACTAGGATTGAGTATTGCTCGCTTTCTGAGTAGAGTGGCCAGCATGCCCAGACCAGTCATGCTACGCAGCAGCTGAACTCAGGACATCATGCATGCCTGACATATTCAACCTCTGTGAGCTATTCTTCTCATTATTTATGTTAAAATTAAGGCAAAGAACACACTCTGAGTCACAGACCCTTACCCAAAGTGTTAATATTGTTTAAAACAAATTACGAAACTTTTGCAATGTTATGTTCATAGCTTTTAGAATTTGTGAAGGTATGATATAAAACAAAACTGTGTGACTCCTCGATATTCTCTTCTTCATGCTATATTTTTATTTTTGCTATTTGTGTCACACCCAGTGATGATAAGGGGTTAGTCTTGTCTCTGTGCTCAAGAATTACTCCTGGAACTGCATGTGGTTCATATGTGATGCTGGGATTGAACCCGGGTCCACTGCAAGCAAGGCAAATGCCCTAACCACTGCACTATCGCTCCGGTACCCTGTGCTATTTTATAAGTAGAGGTGGAACTGCTTTTATGTTTGCATTTGAAAAACAGGAATCTGGTACCTGGTGATTGTGTGTTATTGAAGAGGGCCTTAAATATTTGAACAGAATCACCACTAACTAAACAACTAAAAGAAGAGATTATCATATGGGACTACATGAAGCTAAAAAAGCTTCTGCACCTCAAAAGAAACAATGACCAAGATACAAAGACAGTCCACAGAATGAGAAAGAATATTCACCCAATACCCATATGATAAGGGGTTAATATCCAGGTTATATCAAGCACTGGTAGAACTTTACAAGAAGAAAACAAACAACCCCATCAAAAAATGGGGAGAAGAAATGAACAGAAACTTTGACAAAGGAAATTTGAATGGCCAAAAGACATATGAAAAAATGCTCACCATCATTAGTCATCAGAGAGATGCAAATCAAAACAAAAATGAGATATCATCTCACACCACAGAGACTGGCACATATCCTGAAGTGCAAGAACAACAAATGCTGGCATGGATGCCAGGAAAAAGGGACTCTTATCCATTGTTGGTGGGAATGTAGACTAGTAGAGCCTTTTTGGAAAACAATATGAACATTTCTCCAAAGACTAGAAATTGAGCTCCCATTTGACCCAGCCATACTATTCCTGAGAATATACCCTGGGAAGCCAAAAATACACAGCAGAAACACCATCCCTACTTTTATGTTCATAGCAGCATTATTCACAATAGCCAGAATCTGGAAACAACCAGAGTGTCAAAGAATTGATGGCTGGGTAAAGAAACTTTGGTACATCTACACAATGGAATACTATGCAGCTGTCAGAAAAAAATGAAGTTATGAAATTTGCCTATAAATGGATGGATATGGAGAGGATCATGTTTAGTGAAATTAGCCAGAAAGAGAGAGACAGATATGGAATGACTGCATTTATTTGCATGAAAAATATATATATATATATATATATATATATATATATATATATGAACATATTATGATACCAATATGCAAGATCAGGCTAAACATGGAACAGGAGGTCTCCGCCAAAGGTGGAAATTATCACAAAGGTGTTGGAGTCAGAGGGTAGGTAAGACAGAGAATGGAACAGTGTGCTAATAATTGTTGAAAGTGCTGATACCAATCTAGAACTGAGCATTAAATATAGGCAAAAAGATATACATGATAAACTCTTAATGTATGTATTGTAATCCACAATGTGGAAGGGAAGGAAAAGAGAAAGAGAGAGAGAGAAAGAATTTAAGAACCTGCCACAGAGGCAGACTAGGGAGTGGGGAGGAAATCAGGGACATTGGTTGTGGGAAATGGGCACTGGTGGAGGGATGGGTGCTAGAACACTGTTTGACCAAAACCCAAATATGAACAACTTATTAACATCGTTGTAACTGTATATCTCATGGTGGTATAATAAAATATTAAAAAATAAATAAAAAACTCTAGAGGGTGATTCAGTCTAAGATCCAGACCTTAGAAATCATCTGTTTTTACTCCTTTCTTGCATAGGTTCAGTTTCTCACCATCCTCAAAGTACTTCTAGTACCAGAGTAGGAAAAAGACAGATATAGAATGGCTGCATTTATTTGCATTATATATATATACACACATACATACATATACTTACATACATACATATTATGATACCAATATCCATGGTCAGGAGAAACATGGATCAGGAGGTCTTGACAAAGGTGGAAATTATCACAAACATGTGGGAGTCAGAGAGAATGGAACAGTGTGCGAATAATTGTCAAAAGTATGAATACCATCCTAGAACTAAGCATTAATTACAGGCAAAAAGATACAAATGATAATTTCTAAATGTATGTTTATAATCCACAATATGTAAGGGAAGGAAGAGAGAAAGATAAAAAGATAAATAATTGCCATAGAGGCAGGCTAGAGGAGGAGAAGGGAATCTGGTACACTGGTGATGGGAAATGGGCACTGGTGGAGGGATGGGTGCTGAACACTGTATGACTGATATCCAAGTATGAATATCTTTGTAATTGTATATCTCACGGTGGTATAATAAAGTATTTTCAAAATAAAAGTATACTTCTAATACCAAAAAAATATTTGAACAGTTATATTGATACTCTCATTATATAATTAAAATATGGATTCACCATGAAATATGTATAAGGAGAAGAAAACATAATTATTTCTGTTATCATATACATATTATATATTACATTATAATAATACATTTGTTACTATATGCATATTATATATTATCATATATTATATATTATACATGTGCTATATAATAATACATATTATATATTATCTAGCACTTAACTTCTCTATAAAGTTTTACAGATACAGTCAGAGGAATAAGCTTGGACAGAGGTAACTTAGATCATGGGAAATTTGGTTGGGTGACAGAGAGAAATTCTGCATATTAATTTCTCAAACTTAAACCTTATAGTAACTGTAGTATGCAACTGTAATAGAAAAATATTAAGCTTTTACAACACATAATTTTATTTTTATACTTTATTCATCTGATTAAATAAAATTAAATATAATTAAAACTTAAGTTAGTATCATGAGGGGAGGAAATCACATGATAAATTCACCTAAAATCCTTAAGCAAATTACATTTTACCTGAGCTAAATGGAGTATAATTTTGTTGTAATAAATTTAATTAGTATTTTGTTAATGTTTCTTTGATGAACAAAAAGGCTAAATAATCTCTTCCTAAATCCTTCAGTCCTACTTTGTTATTGAACCTCTTTCCAAACACAGCATGCAATAATGAAAGGTCTTATAATAGGAAAGACATTTTATTGAGTTCTTCATATTATTAAAATAAATATCCACATGCTATCTTGATAATCTTGATGCAAAAATATTTTGTATGGTTTTTAAATTTGCATATCAGTCAACTACATGAAATATTTTCTCAAATGTTCAAGAGTTCCCATAAATAAAATGTTTTAGCATATGTCAGCTCAAATATTACTTACAACACTGGTAATATCAAAATACTACACAATTTTTATAGATATAAACGTAAACAATAAGAGTAAAAAGCTAGGTGTATACCTAACGTTATCTTATTGTAGCTTCAATTATTTTATATCAGTATGTTTTATTACTTTATTCAATATATTTAAATAATAATTTAATCATGGGGCCAGAGCGATAGCCCAGCGGTAGGGCGTTTGCCTTGCACGGCCGGCCTGTGCCAGCCGGGTTCGATCCCCGGTATCCCATATGGTCCCCTGAGCACCTCCAGGAGTAATTCCCGGAGTGCAGAGCCAGGAGAAACTCCTGAGCAACGCCAGGTGTGACCCGAAAAGCAAAAAAAAAAAGAACATTTAAAAAAATAATTTAATCTTTAAAACATTTATATATGCACACTATATACATATATGTATATATACATATATGGGACAAACATGTATATATACATTATATACGTATATGCATATATATGTATATATAGTATTTTATTATTTTTTTAATTTTTTATTATACCACCGTGAAACATACAATTACAAAGGTGTTCATAATTGGTTCTTGGTATATAGTGTTTTAAATGATTACTATAGTCAAACTGATTGCCAAATCACCTACTTACATGGTATCATTACCATTTTTGCATTTGAGTGCACATGAAAGTTCTATATTCAATAAAATATTATCACAAGATTGCTATATATATGTTCGTATTAAATCACAGTTTAAAAATAATAGCAAGATAACATTAATTTTAGTAACAAGAAAGAAAAATATGAAAGGAAAACTTGGACTTATTAGTAAAAAATGTATTATTTTTCCATTCTGTAAATGGATAGAATTTTTTCCCAGAGAACCATTACTAGATGTTTAGTAATTACTAGCATAAAAAATGGATATAATTTTTCAAGTTGTAATTAGTTATGGTGACTGATTTAGATCAAGCACTGGGCTGTCATCTGTCTTGAATTATGAATGCAAGATATTACTTGTTCCCTTCCAGTCAAGGCAATTCATTAGTTATGCTGTTTGAGAGCAGCTGTACCCTTTGAGAAGTGATTTATTCAGATTCCTTCTATATTACTAAAGAAACAGGGGGATATAAGTGATTTGATAAGGCTATGTATTTACTGTCAAATACAATTAAATTTTGTATGTGTGCAGTACCAATGATAGGAAATTTTCTTTTTAAAATTATAAGACGAGTCAATGAACAAAAACACCAAAATCTGCATATTCAAATTTTATTTTCTATAGTTTCTGTGCATTTATGTGAATGTTATAGAAATCTTTAATTTTTGCTTTGCTATTTATATGCAACTGTGCAAGTTATTTCAAATATATAAAAAACTATAATTGTCTCACAAAAGTTGTTCAAACTTTAACCACTAAAACTATAATCATGGTGTATATTGATATATGAACTATGTGTGCATATTGTGTAAAAATAAAGAGAAAAAACATAATTTATATTGTATCCAACAAATCATATCTTACAGTCCCAGCAATATCCACTTATAAATTTATAAGTGGAAAAAACACCAGAAAATTTGCATATATTTAAGAGGCTCTGGATATTGCCAAAAAGTATTTTAGTAATTTTCAAGATGATTTACCTTTGTAGCCCTTTATATTTATCAAATATCATGCATTCAACATAAATATAGCAGATTTTTCAATTATATCCTTATCTGTTATTACATTTATAACAAAAAATTATCTGTGCCATTACTGAACAAAATTTGCTATTCAAGGAACTGATTCATTATGTTTTTTTCATGTAACTGTCAGTAAAGAAGGGAACATCACCCAGCCCAGACAAAGTCAGACCCAAACACCTGAAGAATATGCCATCAGTACTCATCAATATACTAGCTCGGCTCTTTATATGTTATTGTCCAAATGCAAGTTGCTCTCTGTCGGGAACGCCGCCGGGTCCCCGACAGTGTCAGGACAGAGGTTGTCTTCTACCTCCGAGGACGCCGGGAGAAAGATGAAAACTCACGAGTCCGGTGCAGTTCCAAAAATGGCTTTTAATAGTACAAAAGCTCTTCCACAGCAATCCAATATAATGAACAAACTCTAGCTCTGGTCCGAACTTAGACCATACAAAAGAGCCTAAGTCTCCCACCAAAGAGAGAGGATGTCACCCGAGCTGAGTCCTACCCAGAAGGAGCAAAAGGCCAAAGCCAAAAGCCAAAAGCCGCAGGAGCCAAAAGCTGAAGGCTGAGGAAACAAAAGGCAAAAGGTGAAGGGGCCTCAAGTCAGCCCCCTTATATACACCAAAGTAATCCAATCGGGAGGTTGTCATGCCAACAAAGAACCCTAAACAGAGTGTAGTGCCACACCCTATTGCAGGTATAAACAAAGGTTACACCAAAGACTAATCCCGAGATTATCTCTTATGTAAAACACTGGAGAGAGAGGGGGCTGATATAAAGTAATACATCTTACCTTCATGAGCTTCTTGTAATCTAGATGGTACCTACAAGGTCCTTATTATTATCTGCACCAGTGTGATTCTGAGTATCTTGTTCTCATGTACTGAAAGGGTCATACTCGCCTGCTTAGAGCAAACTAGTATAATCCTTCCTATAGTCTTCCTTTAGTCTCAGCGTAGCCAGGGTGGTAGTCTCCTGGTAAATTCTAACTGTCCCACGTTGGGTGCAGTGGGTATAAAGAGGAGCTGTGCCCAATCTAGAAAACATAGAAGTCTTAGTAGATGTATACGTCAGAAGTTATTCAATCAAGGTGACTTCTGTAACTGCCACACCCTCTAGCAGTGTTTACATAGAAGAGAGATTTCATTAGAATGAACCTTGGCTTCACTGTATCACTGTCTTCCCGTTCATCATCGATTAACTCGAGCGGGCCCCAGTAACATCTCCATATGTCCTGTCTCATGCTAGTAGAGCCCAAGTCATCTGCTTGCTCCAGGAACATAAAGAGCCTCAGTCCATTCCGGAATGAGGTCTATAATTTTACTAGTATTTGGCATATATATCAAATACAACACGGGTAGCTTGCCAGGCTCTGCCGTGCAGGTAGCATACTCTTGTAGGCATCGCTATGTCCAGCGAGCCGGGCGCTGATAGGCTGGTCTGCTGGGTGGAGGTCTGACGAGAGAGAAGTCGGATGTGGAAAATGGAGGCCCTCATGGAGTGGGAGGTCGTCGGGCTTGTTGCGAGGCTCTGCTAGGATGGTGGGCCAGGACTAGAACCCACCATCCATCCCGGGCACCTCGTGAGCAGCCGGTCACAGGGAAAGCCAGTAGCAGCTCTGCCCCGTGTCTGCGAGTCTCTGGACCGGCATACCTGAGCAGGATTTAAGAAAGACTGCTGCAGGGTGGAACTCGATGAGCCGGGTGCTGATAGGCTGGTCTGCTGGGTGGAGGTCTGACGAGAGAGAGTCCGGATGTGGAAAATGGAGGCCCGCATGGAGTGGGAGGTCGTCTGGCTTGTTGCGATGCTCTCCTGGGATGGTGGGCCAGGACTAGGACCCACCATTCCTTCCGGAGACCTCGTGAGCAGCAGGTCACAGGGAAAGCCAGTAGCAGCTCTGCCCCATGTCTGTGAGTCTCTGGACCAGCATACCTAAGCCGGATTTAAGAAAGACTGCTGCAAGGTGGAACTCGATGAGCATCTAGACCTTTTGCCTTTTTGGGTTCCTCAGCCTTCAGCTTTTTGGCTCCTGCGTGCTTTTGGCTTTTGGCTTTGGCCTTTTGCCCTTTGGCCTTTTGCTCCTTCTGGGTAGGACTCAGCTCGGGTGAGATCCTCTCTCTCTTTGGTGGGAGACTTAGGCTCTTTTGTAAGTTTGAACCTTGGCTTAAATAAGATTAAGCTGGTAGTGGGCAAAACAACAAAACTCCCAGATTAGCTAAACATGTCCTCCAACAGCTCTCCCAATGGAAAACCAGCAGAACAGTTCTACTATTCAAGAAGGGAGATATTCACTGCATTGGCAACTATAGCCACAATGCCTGTTGTCATCATCTGCAAGCTGTTCACACGAGTCATCCTGAACAGGATTGGCAGAACACTAGATGAAGGACAACCATGCAAGCAAGCTGGCTTTGGAAAAGGATTCAGCACAATCAACCATATGCACACGGTAACCAATCTCACTGAGGTTTGTAGGGAGTTTAAGATGCCGCTATGTCTCACATTCATTGATTTAAAGAAAGCCTTTGATTCTGTGGATACTGAAGCGGTCATCGAAGCCCTAGCCAAACAGGACATTCTAACCCAATACATCAAGATCCTTCGTGAGCTATATTACGGTTTCACCACCAGGATATCACTATTCTACAAGGAAGTGATCATTGATGTCAAAAGAGGGGTTCGGCAGGGTGATACCATTTCACCAAAACAATTCAGCACCACCCTCGAGAACATGATGCGACAATTAGAATGGGAAGGAATGGGAGTGAAGATAGATGGTTGGCAACTACACCACCTCCGCTTCACTTCACTGAAGACATCTTTCTAATAACACAAAACATTAGCCAAGCACCACAAATGCTGGTTGACTTTGACCGAGAATGTGGACAGATAAGTCTACAGTTGAATCTCAAAAAAACTACGTTCATGAAAAATGAACTAGTTCCAGAGGCCCCATTCACTCTCAATGGAACATACATCTCTGAATGCAGCAGTTATGTATACCTAGGCCGAGAAGCCAACATGATGAACGACCTAAAATCTGAGCTGCGTGGGTGGAAGAGAGCTGCATGGAATGCCTTCAAAAGCATTGAAGAAATAGCTAAATGGACAAAGAACCTCCGACTCTGGGCACATCTCTTCGACTCCACCATTCTCCCTGCATTAACGTATGCCTCAGAGACTGGGGCCCTATGAAAGCAGGATGAGAATACTATTCAGGTATCCCAGAGAGGAAAAAAAGAGCTATGCTTGGAATATCATGTGAGAGATAGAATCCAGAGTTCTGACCTCCATCGCTATTCCAGAATCAGAGACACTGTTTCATTTGCCAATGTATCGAAGATCAGATGGGCTGCACATGGAATGTGATTTGGATATGACCGCTGGACAGAGCCATTACTGACTGAATCCCTTGGGATGTCAAAAGATCACGTGGCCTCCCACCTACAAGATGGTCAGTGTTGGCAGAAGGTAGATCTAAGGATATGCAAAGGAAGGTCTGACGGATACGGCCTGTTAACAGATACGCGGGGTATTCTGGCTCTGCCAATAGAATTAGTATGTAGAATTCCCTAGTGAGACTGTTAATCAAGCTGCAGTTACACAGAAAAGGCTATCCTAGGTCATTTCTGTGCACATTTCCTTGTTGGCTATAACTAACCCAAAATGGAGTCTAATGGATGATGCTTAAAGTTAGGTAGAAAACAGGTTTTTCTTGTTCTTCTGTCTGACATGTCCTTGCCATCATGGGCTAGTCTGGGAAGGCTGCATTAGCAACTGTAGTACGTTCTTTTGTTCATCTCATTTTACCTAGATAGCACCCCCTGCAGGTTTTTGGTTCCTGGTTGTCTCTTTCCAATTATTCCTAAATCTATGCAATGAATGTGAACTATCTTTGTAATGTAAACCATGAAATCTTTAAGCTGGATTGCCCTTTGGGATAAGGGGAGAGGAGAGTTGGTGTCTTGGTGGAGGTGGTCAGTCAGCTCAGGTCAGTCAGCTAAAGTAAGTCAACTCAAGTCAGCTCAAGTCAATCAGCTCAGGTCAGGCAGATCAAGTCAGTCAGCTCAAGACAGTGAGTTCAAGTCAGTCAGCTGCCAAGATGAGAGGTACTGCCCCTAAGGCTGGTGATCATTAAAAATATTAATGGATATATGTTGTGTTCCTGGAGTCTCATCTCTGCGCCTCCGACCCAATAGGACATTCTTGCATCAGGTCAGATTTCTTTGTCAAGACCCTGAAGGGAACGGTTTGAGGCTCTTCATATTCTTGAAGCAATCATATGCCTTGTACTACATTGGCACGTGATAGGGTCAAATGGAAATGTTACTGGTACAGCTTGAGCAAATCAATGAATACTGGGATTCAAGTGATCAAGTGAACTGTCAGTTTCTAAGAATTTGCCAAAGATGTTAAAGGCTTACTGTACATATTCATTTTCAAAAATATATGTTATTATTCAACCAATATAATATACATATAACACTATATATCAAATCAACATGTTAATATATATTTGTATCACTTGATCACTTGACATCCTGTTATTCATCAATTTTCTTGAGCGGGCACCAGTATGTCAGTAACCTCTTTATAAAGTTAGGATCTAAGGCCAGAGCGATAGCACAGCTCCCCCATTTTTTGATGGGGTTGTTTGTTTTCTTCTTGTAAAGTTCTACCAGTGCTGTTTCTCTGTCTCTGCATCTCTCTCCCTTCTTCTTTTACACACTGTGACTAGCCCTGCAGATATTTAGAGTTTATCACTTAAGTCTCTTTGTGTATATTCAATGGTGAGTTCTAGTCTGACATTACCATTTCCCACACTTAGTAAAACACTAGTATCTATTTATATCCCATTAACGAATGCAGTCATTCTATATCTGTTCTTTTCCTTCTGACTAATTTCACTCAGCATGATAGTCTCCATGTCCATCCATTTGAAGGAAAATTTCATAATTTCGTCTTTTCTGACAGCTGCATAGTATTCATTAGTGTAAATGCATCAGTTTCTTTAGCCAGTACTCTGTTCTTGGGCATTTAGGTTGTTTCCAGATTCTAGCTATTATGTATAGTGCAGTGATGAATAACGAAGTACAGATATTGTTTCTGCCATGTGTTTTTGGGTCTCTAGGGTATATTCCATGAAGTAGGTATTTCTGGATCAAATGGAAGCTCAATATCTAGTTTACAGAGGAATGTTCATACTGTTTTCCAAAAAGGGCTGGACCAATCGGCACTCCCACCAACAGTGGATGAGAGTCCCTTTTTCCCCTGCATGTACACCAGCACCGGTTGTTCTTGCTGTTTTGGATGTGTGCCAGTCTCTGTGGTGTGAGATGGTACCACATTGTTGTTTTAATTTGTATCTCCCTAATGATTAATGATGAAGAGCACTTTTTCATATGTCTCTTGGCCATTCAAACTTCTTTTTGGAAGTTTCTGTTCATTCTTCTCCCCACTTTTAGATGGGGTTGGCTGTTTTTTTCTTGTGAAGTGCTACCAGTGTCTGATATATCCTGGATATTAACCCCTTTTCAAATGGGTATTGGGTGAATTTCTTTACCACTCTGTGAATTGTCTTTGTACCTTGGTCACCATTTCTTTTGAGGTGCAGAAGCTTTTCAATTTTATATAATCCCATTTGTTTATCTTTGCTTCAATTTGCTTGGTCAGTGGTGTTTCATCTTTGAAACAAGAGAACCTAGAAGAAATGGACAAATTCCTGAATCCCTATAGCCTCCCATGGCTGCAACAAGAAGATTTGGAATACCTCGACAAACCTATCACCATCAAGGAGATGGAATCGGAATCAAAAGTCTGCTCAAACACAAAAGCCCAGGTCCAGATGGATTCACCAGTGAATTCTACCAAACCTTTAAAGAGGACCTACTCCCAATCCTCTTCAAGCTCTTCCTGGAATTTGAAGAAAGAGAAATACTCCCAAATAGTTTCTATGAGGTACTTATCACCTTGATACCCAAAGCAGACAGAGATGTCACAAAAAAAGGAAAACTACAGACCAATCTCCCTGATGAACAAAGATGTAAGATCTTCATTAAAATACTAGCAAATAGACTCCAAAGAGTCATCAAAAAGATTATACACCATGAGCAAGTTAGATTCATCCTGGGAATGCAAGGATGGTTCAACATCCGCAAGTCAATCAACATAATACATCATATCAATAAAAAAGAAAAATAAAAACCATATGATCATATCAATAGATGCAGAGAAAGCACCTGGCAAGATTCAACACGCATTCATGATATAAACTCCCCGTAAAATGGGAATTGAAGGTACCTTCTTCAATATAATCCAGTCCATCTATTATAAGCTCACAGCAAGCATCATTCTCAATGGGGGAAAAACAGAAAGCCTTCCCCTTAAGATCAGGGACAAGACAAGAATTCCCATTGTCACCACTTCTATTTAATACAGTACTGGAAGTACTTGTCATAGCAATCAGGGAAGAAAAAGACATTAAGTGCATCCAGATAGGAAAGGAAGAAGCCAAGTTGTCACTATTTGCAGATGAAATGATATTATAACAGGAAAACCTTAAACTCTCTATCAAGAGGTTCCTAGAAATAATAAATTCCTATAGTAGAGTGGCAGGGTACAAAATTGATACCCAAAAAGTCAATGGACTTCCTATATGAAAACAATGAAAGAGAAGAAAGGGGCATTAAAGGAACTATCCCATTCACAGTCGCATCACTGAAAATCAAATATCTAGGGTTCAGTTTGACAAAGAATGTGAAGGATCTGTATAAAGAAAATTACAAAACATTATTTGAGGAAATAAAAAGAGAACCTGAGGAAATGGAGAGGCATTCCCTGCTCATGGATTGGAAGGATTAACATTGTAAAAATGGTAATACTCCCTAGAGCTTTATACAGATTCAATGCAGTCCCTATAATGATGCCCATGATTTTCTTCAAATAAATTGAACAAATAATCCTGAAATTTGTATGGAATAATAAACCCCCCATGAATAGCTAAAACAGTCCTTGGGAAAAAAGAAGATGGGAGGTATCACTTTCCCCAACCTCAAGCTCTACTACAGAGCAGTTGTAATTAAGACAGTGTGATATTGGAATAGAGAAAGACCCGTAGACCTATGGAATACAACTGAGTATCTTGAAACACACTCTCAAATAAACAATCACTTAATCTTTGATAAAGGAGCAAAAGTATTAAGTGTAGAAAAGAAAGCCTCTTCAACAAATGGTGCTGGGAAAACTGGGCAGCTACATGTTAAAAAAATGAACTTAGACCTACTTCTAACACCATGCACAAATCAGATCAAAATGGATATAGATCTAAACATCAGAAATGAATCTATAAATACATAAAAGAAAAATTAGGGAAAATGCTCTACAACATAGAAACTAAAAGCATCTTAGACTTTTTAATTGTGCCTTGTGTCGTATTCTAAAACTCTGTCTACTAAGGTCACAAGAGCATATACATAACCTATATTCTACACACTATGTTTTTTTTAATTTTTTGATTTAAGATTTCTATTTACATGTGATGCCTTTCTGTTTATAATATTGTAAGGAAGAACATAATTATATTTTACAAAAACAATTTCCAATTATTGCAGTCTATTTTTAAAAAAGCAATTCTCAGAATATTTCAGTGGATTTTCATAATTAATATGTTGACTTAATGTGTAACTTTAGTTGCTAGTGAAAACTTTCTATTTCTTAAATTGCTTTTGTTTCTATTGTGATAAGATAACATCACTTTTCCATGACCTGATGGAATGGTTTGAGGCTCTTTATGTTCCTGGAGCAAGCAGGTGCCCTTGGGCTCTACTTGCATGAGACAGGTTATATGGAGATGTTACTGGTGCCCGCTTGAGTAAATCAAAGATCAACAGGAAGACAGTGATACAGTGATACAGTGATAACTTTCAAAAGAATTTTGATTTCACCCAGTTTGTTTATCTCCTATGTTGCACATTTGTCGAGATGTTACAAAACTTTAACATATTTTTTCTCATCATTTCATTTTGATGATATGAACTAAGTAATAATTTGCTATGTTATGGCTGACTGTATATAAGTACTATCAAATTTATTTTCGTATTTACTTTGGTAGGAGGATTTGTACCACACATGACTGCTCAGTTCCTTGATCTGTGGTCAGGGTCACTTCTGATGGTGTTTGGGGAAATATTTTTTAATATTTTATTATGCCACCGTGAGATATACAACTACAAACACTCATCGGGGATCATTTTTTACTAGGGAGTAGAACCAGGTTTGGCCTTATGTAAAACAACATACTCCCTGCCTTCTCATCTCTCTGGCCACAAGTAAATTTATTTGAGAAATATATTTAATCAGCATATCTTCTGAATTATCTGGTTAATTCTAATTTTTTATATTTTCTTTTTTATGTCCTTATATATGCATTCTGGTCATCTATAATGACCAACTTTATTTCTTGCTCCTTGTCCCCCCAGCCTTATTATTTTGGGGAAGTTCATTTCTAGAATATTTGAGTAACTAATGATAATTCAGCTCTTCATCATGCTTTATATGTTAGTGAACATTTTTCATTATTTTATAATTAGTTGCAATGTTTTCTGTATTTTCATGATATCCTTAAGAGACTAAGGGTGCCTTAATCATTCTATTCTTAGGTTGTTCAGTTTTGCTCTATTTTGTTTTGCGTTAATTGTTTCACATGATATTTTGGTTATCACTGCTATCATTTAAAATATTTTCAAAATATGTTAAAATATTGTTTTAATGCATGGAAGTATACTGCTTTTGATTTGCAGCTGTTAAGAAAAAATGAAGTTATGAAATTTGCCTATAAATGGAAAGACATAGAGAGGATCATGTTGAGTGGAATTAGCCAAAAGGGAAAAAGACAGATATAGAATTACCGTATTTATTTGCATGAGCTATATTTATTTGCATGAGCTTGCGTGGCGGAGCTCTGGGGCGTGGCGCAGAGACAACAGCGCCAAGGAGCACGGAGGGACAAGTCAGCAGGCCCCTGGTGCTGGCCCGGACTGGCCATGCAGGCAGCGGTGCACCATGCAGGGGTGTCGAGCGGCGACCATCATTGCGACATTGATGAAGAATACAACCAACTGGTTCAGCACCTCCATGATTTTGCGAAGAATGCCAAGAGGTTGAAAGACACAAAAGGATGCCTGTCTTCACAAACTCTCAAGCTCATTCACCAACGTGGCAAGGTGCAAGCCTTAAGCGACCAAATACTAATGTCCAAGCTTGCAAAGCAGTGCAGAGAAGCGATAGAGGAGACCTCAAAGAGAGAAGAGCAGAAATACTGGAAGATGCAGCAGAAGCCAGGAAAAGCCTTCACAATGTCCGCCTGTCTTTCGCCAACTAGAGACATAGATGACTGCCCTCCAACATCCTGATGGATTTACCACATCTTCCATAAAGGCAATGGAGAAGATCATCCATGCCTTCTACTCAGATCTCTTTGATAGCCACAGTCCACCTGCCCACATACCAAATTCCACAGGATGGATGTTATTCCCAAGGTTCTCCCTTCTGAAATCTGGCATGCCATTTCATTGGTAAAGAAGGGAACAGCACAAGGTACAGACAACGCCAGACCTTAACACCTGAAGAATCTGCCATCAGCACTCATCAATACACGGGCTTGGCTCTTCACGCTACCAGTCTGAATGCAACGTGCCCTTCCAATGGAAAAAGAGCAGAACATTTCTACTGTTCAAGAAGGAAGATATCCATGACAATGGCATCTTCACCCCATCTGCCTGTTGTCCGCCATCTACAAGCTGTTCACTGGAGTCATCCTGAACAGGATTGGCAGAACACTAGATGAAGGACAACCATGCAAGGAAGCTGGCTTCTGAAAAGAATTCAGCAAATATACCATATCCACATGGTAACCAACCTTATTGAGGGTTGTAGGGTTTCAAGATGCCACCCTGTCTCACGTTCATTGATTTAAAGAAAGCCTTTGATTTTGTGTAGACTGAAGCGATCATCGAAGCCCTAGTCAAACAGGGTGTTCAAACTCAATACATCAATCATTCATGAGCTGTGTTACGGTTTCACCACCAGGATATTACCATTCTACAAGGAAGAGATCATTGATATCAAAAAGAGGGGTTTGGCAGGGTGATACCGTTCCACCAAAAATCTTCAGCGCCACCCTTGAGAACATCATGCAACAATTAGCATGGGAAGGAATGGGAGTGAAGATGGACGGTCAGCAACTATACCACCTCTGCTTTGCTGATGACATCCTTCTAATAACACCAAATATTAGCCTAGTGGAACAAATGATGGCTGACTTTGACCGAGAATGTGGATAGATAGGTCTACAGCTGAATCTCAACAAATCATGTTCATGAAATATGAACTAGTTCCTGAGGCCCCATTCACTCTCAATGGAACAAACATCTTTGAATGCAGCAGTTATGTGTACCTAGGTCACGAAGTCAACATGATGAATGACTTAAAACCTGAGCTGCACAGGAAGAAGAGAGCAGCATGGATTGCCTTCAAAGGCATCAAAGAAATAGCTAGAAGGAGAAAGAACCTCTGGCTCCAGGCACATCTCTTCAACTTCACTGTTCTCCCTGCATTAACATACTCCTCAGCGACCTGGGCCCTATGAAAGCAGGATGAGAATGCTATTTGGGTCTCCAAGGAGGAAACAAAAGAGCTATGCATGGAATATCATGCCTCATTAAAGTGAGAGAAGGAATCCGGAGCTCTGAACTCCATCACTATTCCAGAATCAGGGATGCTGTCTCGTTTGCCAAGGCATCGAAAATCAGATGGACTGGACATGTAATGCGATTTGGAGACAACAGCTGGACTAGAGCCATTACCAACTGGATTACACAGGATGTCAAAAGATCATGTGGCCACCCACCTACAAGATGGTCAAACTTCTTTTGTCAAGTCTTTTAACAAACGGTTTGAGGCCCTTCATATTCCTGAAGCAAGCAGATGCCATGGGGCTACTCTGGCACGTGATAGGGTCCAATGGAAATGTTACTGCGCCCGCTTGAGCAAACTGCTGAATATCAGCAAACGGGATGTCAAGTGATCAAGTGAGATATATGTGTGTGTGTATATATATACATATATATGTATATATACATATATATACATATATGTATATATGTACATGCATATATGTACTCGCACACACAAACGCATATATATAGTATGAAACCAATATCCAAGGTCAGGCAAAACATGGATCAGGTGGTCTTGTCAAAGTTGGATTCTACCACAAACGTGTGGGAGTCATAGGTTAGGTAAGGCAGAGAGGGGAGCAGTATGCTAATAATTGTTGAATGTGATAATACCAGCCTAGAACTGAAAAAGAGAACCTCATTTACCCTTGCCAACCTGAGAGAAGCCCACAGTTTCTTCTTGACAGTAGTTCCAGTTCTCCCCCATTGACCTACCTCACCTCATCCTAAGGCCCTATCTTTAACATTCCTGCCTTCCCCAGGATCATACAATTCTCTTTGGAACCAAGAGTCACAAGACTAAGATAACAAAATAATACCTGAGGCAGATAGCTAGAAAGACCCAAACCAGCCAGACCACCATGAAGATTTCTGGCATTCTGGCATTCTCTGCAGTGCTTGGTTATAACATTGCAGGAGGCCTTTAAAAAGAGCCTACACAAGACTCCTTACTTTAACTTCATCCTATACTAAGTTCCTCCCTCTCCTCTACTTTCCAATAAACTTTTCTACTTTCTAATTCTGAGTCTGATTATCTTTATTATTCAATATTTTCATTCTTGAAAATATTGAAGGACCTGGGAATCACGATTGAACAGAGACCTGCTGCCACTGCTTCTGCCTCACCTGCATCATAACTGAGCATTGAATACAGGCAAAAGAGTGATAGTCCAGTGGGTAGGCCATTTGCCTTGCACGCGGCCGGCCTGGGCTGTCCCAGGTTCGATCCCCAGCATGCCATATGGTCCCCAGAGCACCGCCAGGAGTAATTCCTGAGTGCAGAGCCAGGAGTAACCCCTGAGCATTGCTGGGTGTGACCCATAAAGAAAAAAAAAAAGATATACATGACAAACGGTAAATGTACGTATTGTAATCCACAGTGTGTAAGAGAAGGAAGAGAGAGAGAGAAAGAGAAAAGAGAAAAAAAAACCTGTTATAGAGGCAGACTAGAGAGGAGGGGGCAGGGAATTGGGGATATGGTGGTGGGAAATGGGTCTGGTGGAGGGGATGGGTTCTGGAGCACTGTAAGACTGGAACCCAAACATGAACTTCTTCATAAATGTATCTCCACAGTGGTATAATAAAATACAAAAATTTATAAAAGAAAAAAATACACACATAGGCACTGCAAAATGATTATCTACCACAATAGTATTAGTAATCACATCCTTCACTTCCCATACTCGCCATTTTTACTGTAAGAACATATGAAATTTCTTCTCACTTTCTGCAACTATACTTACTATGCTCTATAACAGATGACACTGTATTAGTAACTATACTAACTAAACTCTATTACAGATACTACAAAATTTTTATTAACTAAAATAACATATGTGTGTACCTCCTATCACTATCAGGATATAAAATATGTGCTTTTAGACCAGGATCTGTCAATTCATCTACTATCAACCGCTACCCACTCTACTCACTCCTATGAGTTTGGCTTTTATAGACTACACACATTAGTGTGATAATAAATTATTTATTATTTATTTATATTTTCTAGAAACAACAAAAGATCACTTTGCAGGAGACATCTTGGTGAGAGCACATGGTCAAATGTCTCGCCAGGAACTCTATGTCAAGGAGAATATCTTGCCTTGGATTGTGACAGCAGAGTGTTTTTTAACTGTTGGTGATAAGTAAAAAGCACCTTTTGTATTATTTGGGTTCTCGTAGATAGTTTTCTGTCCATCACCAGCTTCTGATGTGACCAGGGACACTCAGTCCCTGATACTATTGGGATCCCACTTGGTTTCCAACACCTGAGTACTTTCACTGAATTTTAGGACCCATTCCTCATATGCATTAATTCCCATGCTTGTTAAAAGAAAACTTATGTCTACATGTTTCCTACTAAGCTTTTTCCTGTTCAGTTTTATATAATTTATATATAACCTATAGAACTATGGATCTTTCTTTATGCTTTCTAGTTTTTGTGAAATGTTTCTAAATTTGTTTTCTCTTCTTGAATATATTTATCCTGATTGCTTTGAAGTAAGTCAATTTAGGCAACTAGAGGATTGTTGATTTATTCTGACTTTCTCTTTGGTTTTAGATTATGTATTATTATTGATTAGTGAACTTTTTGTGTTGAAAACAGAGAGACTCTGAATGAGGTTAAAATCCTCCTAAAGGATTTAATTTCCTTTTTCCTGAGAGTTAAAGAGCAGAGATTGATCTGTTGCTATAATAAGCCATTAAACAGGTTTTGGACTTTTTCAAAGCCATATGGAAAGTATTCTGTCTGCTGTGCATTGTTGCTAATCTCTGAGCAAATGTTAAAAAACATCTGATAACCAGAGTGGAAAAGCAATTGAGAAAAATCCAGTATAGTCTGAATTTAGTTTCTATCTCTTCATGACTTGGATACAGACATAATTTTCATTTATTTGCTACACAATGACTTCATTTATAGCAATTTCTTTATTATTATTTACTTTTTATTTTATTTTAACAAAATTTAATTTATTTAATGCGCCATCTTATCTGTTTTTTTAATTGAATCACAATGCGACAGAACATTACAAAGGAGTTCATGATTGGGTTTCAGTTATAAAATGTTCCGACACCCATTCCTCCACCAAGGCACATTTCCCAACACCAGTGTGTCCCACTTCCCTCCTTGCCCCACTCCTCCACAATCTTCCTATACAATCCTTCTTCTCTTCCTTTGTCTCTCTGTGTCTGTCTCTATCTCTGTCTCTCTGTCTCTGGCTCTCACTCTCTCTCTCTCTCTCTCTGTCCTATTGCATATTGTGGTTTTCAATACAATCACTGAAGGGTTATAATGAACATGCTTTTCAATACTCAGGTTTAGTCAAGTGTTACTATTTCCATCAGTTAGGAAAATGAAGTCATGAAATTTGCCTATAAATGAACAGACAGGAAGAGAATCATGCTAAGTGAAATAATTCAGAAAAAGAAGGTCAGATATAGTATGACTGCATAGATTTGGGGGATATTAAAAGCAATATGAGACTAATACCCAAGGATAGGGAAAACAGGAGCCAGGTGAACTTATCAATGATTGGAATCTACCACATGTGTGCGTGTGGGGAGGGGGTGCAGAGAGAAGCTAATATAGAGAAGGGAACAATTTGACAAAAATAGTTTGAAATAGTAACACCAGGCCATTATTTATTATTTAAGTTTATTTAGTTTTAGGTGCCATTTTATAGAATTTTTTAAGCAACACTTTGCTTTCTCAGAATAAGTGATACATTCTTTGACATTTTAAGTTTTGAAAGAAATGTCTCAGGGCCAGAGTGATAGTCCAGTGGGTAGGGTGTTTGCTTTGCACTTGGTCAAACTGGATTCGATCCCCAGCATACCATATGGTTCCCTGAGCACCGCCAGGAATAACTCCTTAGTGCAGAGCTAAGAGTAACCCCTGATCATCACCAGGTGTGACAAACACAAAAAAAACGAAAAGAGAAATATAAAAAAGTCTCTGAAAACCTTTCATGCATTTTTCAAAAGTAAACATACATATTACCTAAAACATCATAAAAATTAAGTATAATTTTGATATAAATCAAAGCTTGAACTTTGAAACAGTTAAGCTCATTGGTTAAGGAGCAGTGTTTTTATTTCGAGTAATTTTAGACACATGACTAAATATCCCTAAATTTTAATTTTCTCATTTATACAATAGGAATAATAAAAATAACCACTTCATATTAATATAATAATTTCTGATCATTGAACACAAATCTGTTTTAATTCTTTAAGCAGTGTTTGGCTTTTGGGGGCAAATATGAGTCCTTGGACAAACAGTTGCAATTGTTATAATGAATATTTGTTCATTAAAAAAGAAAGTTTATGAGTGAAACCAACTAAGAAATAACTATCAAATAATTTTACATATTTAGTTAAATTTTTAAATGTATAAAATTCATTATCATGCAGCAAAATATAAGCCATATATTTGAGAAAGTACACCACTATACTCTACCCAACCTGAATCCAGTGATACTTAATATCTTCCTGGTAAATTTAAAAAAACATATCAATTTTCTGCATTTTGTGCAATATATACATTACATCATCACCATCATATTTACTTGGAGTCTAATTTTCTTCTCAAGCCTTTTGATTTTACTTATACTTTTTGCTATTTATGTTTTTGAATATTAGTACTTTCAGGTATAAGGTTAATTTTGTCTTTTATACGATTTTATTTTTTAAATATTGTATTGCTAGTTATAATTTGATCATTCAATATCAAATTTTATTTCTTAAAGTTATTTTTCATCACTTCTGTCAGAAAGCTTTATGAAATAATCACATAAAATCAAATAAATAAGTCTGTATGCAAAGCTATCTAGAAAAACACTCTAGGGTCTGGAGCGATAGTCCAGCTAGGTAGGGCGTTTGCCTTGCACATGGCCTGCCTGTGCTGGCCTGGATTCGATCCCGGCATCCAAAAAAGCACTGTATCACTGTCTTCCCATTCACCATCGATTTGCTCGAGCAGGCACCAGTAACATCTCCATATGACCTGTCTCATGCAAGTAAAGTCCAAGGGCACCTCCTTGCTCCAGAAACATAAAGAGCCTCAAACCATTCCATCAGGTCATGGGAATGAGGTCTATAATTGTTACTAGTATTTGGCATATCAAATACGAGACGGGTAGCTTGCCAGGCTTTGCCATCGGGTAGCATACTCTTGTAGTCATCTCAAAATCCAGCATTTATTGATGAACCTTGTGGCTGTTTGTGGCCGCGCTAGCCAGGCTGTGATAGGCTGGTCTGCTGGGTGGAGTTCTGACAAGGGAAGTCAGGATGTGGAAAATGGAGGTCCTCATGGAGTAGAAGGTCATCTGGCTTGTTGTGAAGCTCTGCTGGGGTGGCGGGCCAGGGCTAGAACCTGCCACCCCTCCCGGGCACCTCATGAGCGGCTGGGCACAGTGAGAGCCAGTAGCAGCTCTCAAAAAAAGCAAAAAAAAAAGGAATAAAAGAACACTCTAAGAGGATTGTGACTCTTTCACAGAATATTTTGAATGTGTTGCCTGAGATCTCAGGCATTGCAAGTTCCCTAAACCTATCTATGAATAGTCCCAGAGCCCTATGGTACTGTGGATGATGAAAGTAAAGCTCTCCTATAAGAAAAAATTAAAATGGCAGATGAAATGTCCTAGATGGCTTTGTATCTTTGCTGTTTAAGCTACTTACAGTTTAAGCTATTTACATGTCTTTAAGCTGGGTTCATGCTAAAGAGATCTCTCTTTTGTGTAAACACTAATAGAGGGTGTGGTATTTACAGGAGTCATTTTGACTATGAATTAATAACTCTTGGAATATTATTATAATTTCTATTATGATTTCAATGTTATCTAGATTGGGCAAAATTCCTCTTAATACCCACTGGTCCCAGCATGGAACAATTAGGATTTACCAGGAGACTACTGTTGGGGAACAACCCTTTAAGAGATGTTAATGACCTCCTTAAAGGGAATGACCTTTTAAGAGCTAACAGTTGGGAAATAGTTGAGGCTTGATTTTGAGCCTGGCCAAGAAAGAGAGGTAGATGAGAACAGAGCCAGACTTGCCTAGTGGAAGTGTTTGGAGAGCGTTTGGAAATTCTTGGAGGGCATTTTTGGAGAAAGAGTTTCACGGGAAATAGTTTTCTATCAGAGGGAAAGAAGAGTGTGTGGGCCTGCTGGACAGTTTGCTGGGAGTCCCAGTGCGTCTGTCTTCTTGATAAACCACTAGGAGAGAAAGAGAGGTTCTTGAGCTAAGATGGACTGAGGAAACACTATAAAAATAATAAAGGAGGAATTTAGAAAGCCTGTGGACTGGTTCATTTACCTGTCAGTCAGGGGGGAATGGTCATTGACCCTAGTAATACTTGAACACCAATATATTGTTAGTAAGTCAGCACAGTTGAAATCCCAAGCCACAGCTGAAAACTGATAGACAACCACCCTAGCTATGTTGAGACTACTGTTTATCAGCTCTGCTAAAATCAAAGGAGGGATGATGCTAGTGTTCCCTCAGGCAAGCGAGCATGACCTTTTCAGTAAACGGAAGACAGAACACTCAGAATTACCCTGGTGCAGATAAGTAATAATGGATATTGTCTAGTACCCATGGGTACTGTCTAGATTGTATGAAGTCCATGATCTGATATTATGATGTGATTCTCCCTATGAATATCCATCCATTAAGATGTATTTCTTTATACCAGTCCTTTCTCTCTCCTGTGTTTTTTTTTTTTTTTTTTTCTTTTTGGGTCACACCCGCGATGCTTAGGGGTTACTCCTGGCTCTACACTCAGGAATTACTCCTGGCGGTGCTCGGGGACTATATGGGATGCCGGGGATCGAAACCCGGCTGGCACAGGCGGACGTGTGCAAGGCAAACACCCTACCCACTGGGCTATCGACATAGGAGATAATCTTGGAGTAAGGAACTAGAACTTGGTATTATTATTTGTTTAAACCTGAACTAGATGTGTGGAACCACCTAGCATCTACACCTGAGAGCTGGTTCATTGATCTTTGTTGATGCAACCCACCCTTGTTGGTGAAACACTGGGGTCCCCAACAGTACCAGGACATATGTTATCTTCTACCTCCGAGGCCACTGGGGGAACAGATGAAAACTCATGAGTCGGGTGCAGTTCCAAAAAGGCTTTCAATAGAACAAAACCTCTACCACGGCAATCCAGTATAATCTTAAAGATAGTCTCAACGTAGCCAGGGTGGTAATCTCCTGGTAAATTCTAACTGTCCCACACTGGATGAGTGGGTATAAAGAGGAGCTGTGCCCAATCTAGAAAACATAGATGTCTTAGTAGATGTATAATAAGTCAGAAGTTATTCAGAGTCAAGGTGACTTCTGTAACTTCCACACCCTCTATCAGTGTTTACATAGAAGAGAGATCTCATTAGAATGAACCTTGGCTTAATTACATGTAAGTAGATTAAGCTGTGAGTGGGTAAAACAGCAAAGCTCCCAAACTAGCTAAGCCTGTCATTCAACACGCCCTGAAGAAAGAATTTTGGCTTTTGGTATATAAAGGGAACGACTTGGGGAAGAGCCATACATCTTAGTGGGGAGACCTGGACCTGAGTGCATTGTTGGAAGTCTGGCTAGAGGTCTGGGAAATCCCATTATCTTGGATTGCAGTACCAGAGCTTGTTTAATCATTGTTGATTAATAAAAGCCTTTTAGAATGGCACTGTACTCATGGTTTGTCCCTCTGATGTTGGTCTTTGAGATAAAAGGGATATTGTTGGGGACCCCTGGGGCTTTCTGACAAATAAAAACATGAACAATTACTATTAAAATAATGACACATTGTCTCAAATTAGACAGCATCCTATAAATTTTATTTTATTTACAGGCATTACAAAATGTTCAAGATAAAAAGAATTATCCGTTCTTTCATAAGGGAAATCACATAAGTTGGAGCAACAGTAAGACCTAACATTCTCTTATCCTCAAATCATTTGAGGAATGGTACTTTATTTTATTTTATTTTTATTTTATTTTATTTATTTGTGTTTTTTTTTTTTTTTGGGTCATGCCCAGCAATGTTCAGGCATTACTCCTGGTTCTGCACTGAGGAATTACTCCTGTCAGTGCTTGGGGCCATATGGGATGCTAGGGATCAAATCTAGGTTGGCTGCATGCAAGGCAAACACCCTATTTGCTGGGCTATAGCTCTGGCCCCAAGTAATGGTACTTTAATTTCGTGGCAATTCCTCTTCACTCTCCTGGCTTCTTTACATCCCACTGAGACTCAGAACAGCAAAAACAAATGGCAATAGCACACTTAATTATTATTTTTATTTAATTTGAGGCACTGTGCTTTTATAATACTGTTCATTATTGCAGGACTCCTTTAAGAGCCTCTGCATCTGCTCTAGATTGCCTCCTGCAAATCACTTCCTAGATAAAAGGGTAGTCTAAATGTGGCAGTTTATCTGACCATGTATTCTGTACTAACTGGTATAAATATTCTCTCATGCTACCACAATCATCGTGGGACTAGCTAGATCTTACCAGCATATTTGCCTGGCCACGTTGGATCTCTAAGTTATTAGACCAGAGAGAAATGCTGTTTGCCTCCAAGCAAACAAGTATGGCTCTCTGATAACTCAAAGGCAACCAAAATACAAAACTACCGGGAAGTAGATGAGACTTGTGAAGGCTTGGAGAAATATTTAGCTGGCATTAGTATTAGTCTTTGGTACAGAGACATGCCATCTCATAAACCCCCTTCCTACCCTATAAAGGCTTTTCCAGGCAGATCTTGGCTCAAGACATTAGCATATAAAAGGGCCTAGGTGAGGTACTGTGAGAAATTACCTGAGGGCATTTGACCCTCCCTGCTTCCCATAATAGTGGGAGGGAGGTCTGAGTTGCAGGGGTATAAAACTAGCCTTCTTCCCTCTCTCACACTCTCTTTTTGGCTCTCTATTTGTGAGCTCGCACCCTTCTTGGGGAGTCTTATCTTTGTCTCCTCTTTACAGGGCCTTAACACTTGGTGGCCGCCATTTTGGCCTACACGTGGCTGGGGTTCTAGCCAGGAATCCTAAGCACAGGGTTTTTCCTATTGTTGATTTGTATGCCTAAACCTGTGATAAGTAAAGCCTTTTTAAAACTGTATTGGATTCCTGAGTCTTCATCCATTCCCCGCCGGCTTCAGAGGTAGAAGGGAACTCGCTTCCCGACACTGTTAGGGACCCCAGCGACATCCCGACAGTTCATGATAGGGTTTCATGAAACAGTGCTCTAACACCATTCTTTCCACCAGTATCTAATTTCTTTTACCATGATTTGTGTACCCTCCAACATTTTATAGCCTTGTTAGCTCTAGGTCAGATATAAACGGAACTTATTTGACAGATTGTTCCATAGCTATACATCATAAAAAGCTTGGCAAAATGTAGTTTTACAGTTCACCAAGAAAAAAAGAATTTGCATACTGTAAAGTAGATTGATCAGCTTTTTGTCTTTTAAAAATTATAGGATTATTACTGCAAACTACTATTACTTTAAATTTATTGTTAAAAGAATGTGAATCATGGGCATATATCTCATAACAGATATCCCCAATAACACAAGCATAAAAGATTGCTATTCAATTTTTAAAAATTCGAATTAAATTTTAATTGAGTGAAAATGTATGCACAAAACACTATTATTTTAAGTGTATGAGCATCTGCAGGAAAATGCTAAAAACTAATAGTAATTTTAAAACAAAAGTAAATTAATCCATTAATTTCTTTTTAAGCAGCTATAGATCTCTAAATATGGTCCCTCAAAAATCTTACCTAAAAGACACCAAATAGAAAGTAAAATCATTCAATAAGAATATTAAATACTTGAAAAAGGGTTATGCATTTTGGCTGAAAATATCAATAATGTTGTAAGGTTAACAATTCTTGTATGGATAGATGTTGTGTATTGTACTGTATTAAGTAAAGTAAGAGGGAGAGAGACAAGCACTATATGGTATTCTCTGGTGTGCTGTTTTGTTGAATATAAAGAAACTAAACAAGGAAAACAACAGTAGAAAACAGTGAAAAACCTTTGTCTTGACTTATAAAACTGAAGTTCCCAAACAGGAGGCCTCAATGGGTGGGAATGAAATAGACTAGAGGTAGCATGACAGAGGTAGGTCTTGGACACTTTGTCTGTGATGAATTCCTAACATCAAAACCATAAACATCAGAGTTATTATCACCATGTTATTTAAAAGATAATAAATTTTCTACACTACACTTGATCTTAGCCAAAAGGCTGAGATCATGTTTAAAATTTTAAAAAATTTTAAAAATTTTTTTAAACATGAGTTTCTGTAAGTTTTATAGACAACACAAAATGAAAAATAAATTTAGGAGATGGGAATTTGACATTAATGTTCAAAAATGATCTGAAAAATAATATAGTAAAGAAATAATGAGGTAGTCATTAAATAAATAAAAAAAATAATAAGAAGTATAATTATACCAGAGCACATATAACATTTTAAGCAGCAGTAGTTCTCAAATGTTAAAAAAGTTGAACACATAAATTGTTTTATTTTCTAATTTGCAGTTACATAGAAAATATTCTTATGAATAATATTACTATTAAAAAAGCAATAAGAAGAGCAAAATACTTAAAATCATTTTAGATTATTTATATATCTCAATAATTTGGGGGTGTGACACCTGAGGGACGTACTCAGGGCTTACTCCCTAACTCAACACTCTGGACTCAATCATGGTGCGTTTGGGGGACCATACAGATGCTGGAGATCAAACCTGGGACAATGGTGTGCAAAAAAAAAATGCTCTGCCTATTGTGTAATCTCTATGGCCCACTAAATACACTATTATATAAATATCTTTAGAATCAATAACAACAAAAATAGGAAAAGTGAGAGTATAGATTTTAGTGATAATCCCTTACATCATGGAAGTAAATAAGTTTTCAATTTTAAAGCACCTCAATTCCATCATTTTTATGGACAATTAAACCACTAAAATTCTGCTCTTGGGGAATAATGGAAGCTTATGATGTCTGAGAATGGCCTTCTTATTTTTTTTTAATTTGAGGGTCATAGCCAGTAGTGCTCATGGATTTCTTCTTGCAGTGTTCCATGGACCATAGGCAGTGCCAGGGATTGACCAGAGGTCTGCTTCCACACAAGGCAAAAACTGTACCCCTAAACTATTTCAAAGCTGGCCACAGAAAATGGTATTTTAACAATAACAACAAAATAAAATCTTTTGGACCTATAACAGCATAATTTACAAAGTTTAAGAGATTTGGAATTTTTTAGATGTGAGAACTTCTGCTACTTAACATATTTAACTTATTCAAAAGATACCCTCTATATATGTCATGTAATTTTCAAAGCCTTTAATGTTGGCCAGATTTGTAGCTGTTATTTTTGAGTTGCTCAAGCTCAGCATTTTCATACTCCCTCTTTTTCTTTTAGACAACACACGTAATTTGGGTTTTAAATACCACAGGGAAATTTATGAAAACTAGAACGAACTAATATATACAGAAATGCATTGTTAATTTTATCTACAAACAGGCCACTCCATCTGTTCAAACATAATGCTCCAAACCAAGGAATATGTTCCAAAACCAGAGAGCATGATATTTGACAGATGGAGAGGTCTATAAGCCTGTCTGGAGCATGGAATACTAGAGTTTGTAGCAGAGTCCAATTTTCCACACTAAATGAAATCTAATAGAATTTTTCCCCAATAAAAATCAAAATCAGCACCAATTTTACCAATTGCAATGCACCATAGAACAACTCGTTTTGTCTATGTTCTTTCCCATACACAAGAAAGCTTAATCTACTTTTTCTAAATCAATTTCCTATTTTCATGGGTATTCTACATAAATAAACGCGAATGCCAATAATATTATATATGATTATGGCATTAATGAGTGAAGCAAAATGTGCCTTAATCTTTAGCATAAACACATGTAAGCCATATTTTAGATAAATATTTATATTAGAGACTCAGAGACGCGGGATAGAGAGAGCTACTACCGACTCTCCCTGTGCCCAGCTGATTATGAGGTGCCCAGGAGGGAAGGCAGGTTCTAGCCTAGGCTGCCATCCCAGCAGAGCCTCACAAGAAGCCAGAAGACTCCCCACCCCATGAGGCCCATCATTTTCAACAGCCAGAATCCACAGCTCGTCAGAGCTCCACCTAGCAGAAAAGCTGATCTTTCCTCGTTGGTTCATCAATACATGCACGAGATGAAAGACTACTGCAAGAGTATCCCACCCGGACGGGCAGATCCTGGCAAGCTACCATGTCTTATTTGATATGCCACAAACCAGTAACAATTATAGACCTCATTCCCATGACCTGAAAGAATGGTTTGAGGCTCTTCATGTTCCTGGAGCAAGCAGTTGTCCTTGGGCTACAGTAGCAGTGACAGGATTTATGGAGATGTTACTGGTGCCCGCTTGAGCAAATTGATAAAGAACTGAAAGACAAGTGATACAACAAGTGATTTATATATAATATTTATATTTCTTAATCTTGTAAGTGTACTTTGATGTTACTTTAATTTGTTCAAATAAACAACAAAATAAGTTCACAGGATATTTAACAATCTCTATTGAAAGCATGTAGTCTGTAAAGGCTAAATAAAATTTTTCTGCTTTTTGTTCAGAATTCTCTTCTAAATCCCAGCAATCTAATATGTACTGAGTAATGTAGAATATGCCTCACTGATATTAAAGTGCATCTAGGAAAAAAAATCTAAAAAGTGTCTGCATGATATGGGTTTCTAGTGTTAATGTTAAATAGTAGAACAGAAAGATTGGGGGCAAATTGAATTGCATTCATTTGATAATTGCAGATAATTACAATTAGGGAGAAATTTGAGTAGAGATTCAAATAGTGTCCCAAGGTGAGACAAAGATCAGGGATTTGTTACAGAAAGAGGATTAAGGCAATGCAGTTAGATGAAAGAGTTTTATGATGAAATCATAAATGGGGAGTCATGAGGTAAAATTGGACATTTCCTTCCATTAATCCTTTCAAAATTGTTATTCTTTAAAATTTCTTACATTAATGGTGTGGCCCCTTCCAAAGTTCTGATTAAATATAGATAAAAATGTTTTTTTCTGCCTGTTTATATTTGCTAAGTGGGCCCAGTGAACTATATGAAAAAGTAGGAGTGGATGCTTTGACCCCTGATTTTAATAAGTGGTATTGCTTGGTCACACAAATTGCTACAAGAATGACCACTGAACAGCAAATAGGCAGGAACCCTCAAGCAGCAAGAAGTGTGCACTACAAAAAGAAGCAAAACTAGATTTTTAAGTGGCTTCACTTAAATTTTCACACTAGAAGCTGAAAATACCATTTCAGCACATTTTCTATTACTCAAAAATGTATGATTATGGGGGCATTAGTGAAAAAGTGCTGATAAATGTATGTTGCTGAATGTCAATGGGATCTTAAGAACTGCCAAGTAGAATGTGGTTCTTTGGAAAATCAGATTTTCTTTTCAGAAATCATTTAAACTTGTCTTTTAGCTCTGCTCAGTTCCTGACTTGGATAATTTGACCATGCCCCTCTCAACAATGGTTGGTCCATAGATAGACAAGAACGTTTTATAACAATCTGATGAGATATTAAAGAAAATTAGATTTTCCAATGGGAAACCCTAAAAAGAGCTAACTTTCATCTTCATCAAAGTTCTATAATTACATGTGGACAGCTGTTTTGAAGATATTTCCTTTTATTCCACCTCAAAGAAATTGGATTTTCAAGCAACTTGACTGTCAATTTAAAGATTGGATTACTTGTTTGGTATAAATCCCTTCATAATGCTGTGTAAATCTTAGGTAACTCAATATTTAACATCATGTTTTCACTATCCAAATTACTTGTAATTTACAGTCATGAGAAAAATATTCTATATTTTAAAGTCAGATATTAAACCATCAAGGGGTCATATATTATGACTGTATAGTCTGTTATCTCACCAAGCCATTTAAATAAAATGCACATAATATTTTGTCTCTGAAATAAAGGATTCTGTTAAATACTTTTTGTATAAATATGAACTACCTAATTGCATATTATCAAAATTAGGTTCAGAGCTCAATTACTAATGATATATAGTACACCAGATCTGTATTTTACAAGCACAACAAAAATTGAGAGAATTTTAGAAATACCAGTATAACTCTTCTGATACTTTTAAATATAAACGTCAATTCATCTTCTCTTTTCAGCTTCTGCATTTTAAAGTGATTTCTAAATTATCTTTATATATAATATGTTTTTCTATATCTCTAGCGATATATAAACATAAAATAGATATCTACATATTATCTTTATATACATATATGTGTGCATAATTTATGTATGTGTGTAACTCTTTTGCAGAATTGCAGATATTAATGTGCAAATAAAAAAATAAATGATATTTAAAAAAAAATAAATAAATGATATTTAGAAAAAGAAGATAAATTCCATTTTCATCCAGACCTTATGTACTTCTTGCCTCAGAATTCCAGAACTATATATTAGGGTTAGGCCCTCAGTCTCAGGCAATTCAAAATGAAATATTGATTTCTCACTAGAATTAAATGGACATACATATGTGTGTGTGGCAGTGTCTCTCATTGTTTCTCCATCTCAAAATTGATGCCAAAAAAGCAATTTAGTATTAGAGAAGAATGACTCATTTTTATTTTGTGTTTCCTCTTGGGTGCTCCCTACACAATTCATTGGCAGGTTTTATTCAATTCTATTTTTGAAATTAATTTTGTCTGATCCAACCATCTATCCAGGCAATGATCTTTTCTTCTTTCTGAAATAGTACAATAATTTTTCTGTCACTGATTCTCGATATATTTTTCTACACTTAAACCAGAATGCTAATTTAATTCTTCTTGTTTCCACTTTTTGTTTACTTCCTCTTTTTTCCTCCTATTTCTCTTCATCCCCCTCCTTTCTTTCTTTTCTTTTCTTCATTTTGTCCTTCAAATAATGCTCTCAACATTGAAAGGTTTACTTCCCAGAAGCATCAACATATTACACTTAACCCGAGAAGAGATTAGTATACTTAATAGGGTTGCTTTTGGCAGGTTTTATTAATCATACACCATCATCTGGTGTTGTAATTCATCTTAAACCAACCAAGGCTCTCTGAAGAAAGAGATGGTAATTCACATTCTGAGCTGGAAATTCAGAATGGTATAGCAATGAAACTGCAGGCTAGATGATGCATGTTATTAGGTGCTGGAGAGACATGGAGGTAATGACTTTATAAAAAATGAAATGCTCTCACTATCAATAAATGCAGAGAATATTTAATAAAATATAACAAAAGACTGAGACCAATTAGCAATCAGTTTAAAGCTGTGAGTGAGAACTTTAGCTAGCAGTATTAGCTCTTCCCCCCAAAATAAAACAACTTTCTTTGTTATGCCTTTTTTTTCAAATTAAGGTTATATAAATTATATATAATAATTTATATTGTATATTAATATATATATTCATAAATAATACATATATATATTTTTGGAAGGACTACACCCAGTGCTGCTGGCTCTATAGTCTGGATCACTCCTGGCAATGCTCAGGGTACCCTATTAAGCATCAGTGGACAAAACCCAGTTTGTCCACATGCAAGGCAAGAGCCCTACTCACTGCATTGTCTTTCTGGCATAGAAATATGTTCTTATAAAATATAAGTATATTGTTTCTACAAGTTTTCTTATAACACATCCAGAGCAGCAATAGTTGCATGACTTCATATGAAGCACAACTTTTGAAACAATATTATGTATAACCATGGGACTATATTTAAAGAGGAGATGTATAAGTGTGTTCATGAGTATTCAATCAACTATTGAAATCATAAGCCCAATCACGAAGGAACTTCTAACCAAGCAGAACAATCTTGTAAGTGGCAATATCTCAGATTTTCCTCATCTTTCATCCTCCTTATTTAAATAATGTAATAGATGTATGCAGATATACTTGACTAAATACCAGAATAGCATAGCTTAGATACATTGACACGGAAAGTTAATCATCAGTGAATATGCAAACAACATGACCTCAGGAGATAAAATTAATGTGTATATATGTGCATTTTAAATCATATTGCATGTAGAATTTCCTCAACTTTGGGAACATAAAGGGGAAATTCATTTGAGTTTCATGTTATAATTCCTCAGGTTAGAAGTAAACTATTGTAACATTGTAATCTGATAAGCTTCTTTTTAAGTGTCCCTGACACACTAAAATAGATCCCAAAAAACCTAAGTTCCAGGTTTAGTAATATACAATAATTGTTAGTATCAGCTAAGTTGTTTGAAACTAAACTTGTCATTGGTGAAATGAAAAACTAAAGAGATGTTTAAGAATTACTTTAAAAATTGAAACAAAATTTCCACAGTTCTTACACATAGCTTGATACGTATATATGTATATATATATAAATATATATATATGAAGTCTCAGGTAAAGCTCCACATTGAAATAAATATAATTCAATAGATATGAGTGTTATTAAATAAGATCACTTTCACAGAGCATAAAAACAATTCCTTTTGAATGAATAATGATATAAAGAATAAAAATACTAAGGGTTCATTTTGTAGGTTAATATATTAAAATGTAAAATAATTTGGATTATAGACATCACTGCTAATGTAGGAACAACAGTTTCAGGGAATAAAAGTTCTGTAGACAGAAACACAGGAGTGTTGTGTCTGGAATACATGGTCATCTAAGGCCCGTATGGATATGAATAATGAAGAGATTTGTTTTTCTGTCACAGAAGTAATTAATAAAAGTATCGAAAGTCCATAATCATTGGCACGTCATTGGTTATAAAGATGATTTCAAAACAGGAATGACATTTTTAAATAGGATTTCTGAACTTGGAAGTTCTGATACAGATAAAACAAAATTTGGTCTAAATATAGAACAGTAAGTAGTTTGCCACTCTGGAGACTTAAAGGAAAGAAAAGATTACTCTATTGATTCATATCTTTCCCTACCTTTCCATTCTCAATTTTTGTTGGTATTGTTCTTTAGAAATTCATTTAGTGGACTATACTATATATTTCACTTAAAATACTGTTATATTAATTTATAAAAAATGAAACAATAATCATAGTCACTATAATTAAGATATAGACTACTTCAAAAAAATACTTGTTTACAAATCTTTATATACTTGTCTTTTATACATCAGCCTTATTTCTTGACGAAAGATCTGACTCTTCACTCCTCATGCATTTTGCTCTGTTCTAGTTTGAAAATGCAATTCAAGTAGAATTCGTCAGTAAGCAGCCTCTCCGGATGATTTACTTCACACCTATAATTAATGCTTTTGGAATTCTTCCTCATTGCAGCATACCTTTTGCAGTTCATCCTTTCATTGAGTTTTTACCATTATTTGCATAAATGATACGTTTTCAAACTCTTTGGTAGTTGATGAACATTTGGTTATTCAAACTTTTTTGGTGCTTAGGATAAGTCTGCTATAAATATGCACATACAGGTGTTATTTGGACATGTCTTCTTTTATCTTTGGAAATTAACTAGGAGTAGGGGTATTGGGCCAAATGGTAAATTTGTTGCATTAATATGAAATTACTTTCCCCTTTTCTTAAGTAGATGTATTTTACTTCTATACCAGGAATATATCTACATTTCTCTCTATGCATATCTCTATCTATCTATCTATCTATCTATCTATCTATCTATCTATCTATCTATCTATCTATCTATCTATCTATCTATCTATCTATCTATCTATCTATCTATCTATCTATCTATCTATCTATCTATCTATCTATCTATCTATCTATCTATCTGTCTATCTATCTATCTATCTATCTATCTATCTATCTATCTATCTATCTTCTCTATCTCTTCTTCTACATCTTCTTCTTCTTCTATCTATCTATCTATCTATCTATCTATCTATCTATCTATCATCTCTATCTATCTATCTATCTATCTATCTATCTATCTATCTGTCTGTCTATCTGTCTATCTGTCTATCTGTCTGTCTGTCTGTCTGTTTATCTATCTATCTATCTATCTATCTGGCTATCTTTCTATTTGTCTATCTATCTTTCTATCTGTCTATCTTTCTACTTCTGTCTGTCTGTCTGTCAGTCTGTCTATCTGTCTGTCTATCTATCTATCTCTCCCTCTATCTATCTATCTATTCCAAGAATAATAAGTCTTTTATTTAGAAAATTTTAACCAGATATGGTAATATGTTATCATGATTTAACTTTGTACTTTATTATGTATAGTTTTATTTTAATTATTCATTTATTAGATATGAGGCATCTCCTTATGTCACATATGGTTCCAATTACCTCTAAGAAGGATCACCATGTTCAGTCAGGTGTAGCCCAAAATTCAATAAACAATTACAATTATGCTAAAAACTAGAAAGTACAAAATTAAGACATAATAATGTACTAATCAAACTCAGATCAGTCATGAGCAAGACTAATGCTATACTCACTTTTTCAATTTTTTTTGGATGCATTTAATTTTATGTTATCTTTTCTTTCATTTGGGAAGAAAAGTCTTTTGGCCCACACCCACTAGTACACAGGCCTTTTTTCTTGGCTCTGTGTTTAGGATTACTTCTGGCTGTGCTCAGGGAACCATATAGGGTGTCAGGAATTGAATTGGGGTGGCTACATTTAATGCAAGCACCTTATCCCTTGTATTATCTTTCCAGCTCCAAAGTATATTTTAAAAGACTAAATAAGTTTATTATTTTTCTCTTGCATTCCCTGTGCTATATATTTCTGCCTAATACATTGGAGATAGAAAATACACTCCCACATATGATCTCTGCACATACATTTGTGGAATCACATCATGAATTATTTGGTAAGCTCTTTTAATATATACATACAGTACTGGTGCTCAGTTGTTAGAAAGGTTTTACCTATAATTACAATGACTTTAGTGTAAAGTATAATTTAGACAAATCATTTCTTCTACATATAACACTGGTAGATTTAATTTTAAGGGAAATGTATTCATTGCATATAACAGAAGATTATTTAGCAAAGAATTGCTTATCATATCTCTTTATTATCCTGCTAACATTTACCCAGTTGCAATTACCCTTTTCATTTTTATATGCATTAATGGCACCTTCTCCTTTTTACCTTATATGTCATTGAAAGTTTATAAACTTCACTGTTTTCTGAAGTTGATTAATTTTTTATAGATTTTTTCTCTGCTGTTTTTTATGTATTTTTTGCTGTTTTTATATTTTCAAGTTAATTTATACCTATAATTACTGTTATAATGTTATTATAGTTTTGTTATAAATTGAGTATAAACTTCAGTTATATTTTTTAATTTTATAAAATAAGATTATTTTGTTAATTTTACAATTAGAGTTCTACATTTGATGACAAAGACAACACAATACAAAACTTAGTCTATAATGAAAGAGAATTTTACTGCAGCAAACAGAGATAGACTCAAACTAAATATATATGTTAGGTCAAATGAAATTTTATGAATACATTTTATAATGAATTCAAAGCAAAGATTTGGCATTCATGGATTCGCTGAGTAGCAGGAGTCTTTTCAAGACATTGAACTCCAACCACTTTAACTATTTAAGAGATTATCCAGTGGACATCAGGGAAATTATAAATGATTATTTTGCAAGTATGTGTGTCATTTACCACATTACTATGTTAAAAAAAGTATGAAGAATAGTGAGTCATGTAGAGAAGAAATACTGCAACTGAAATTGTGACTATACACCTTTTTGTATTCTGTATTCTGCTCTTACTGACAGGTAAAAAAAACTTCTGAGACCCATGAATTGTGTTAGTCAAATGGTGAAGATTGTACCTTTGCTTTTCTTTTGTAGAACTATAGGGATTATTTAATTCATATGAGCCAGTATTTTTCCTCCTCTAAATATTCCCATTGCAATATCTCAAAAATCTACAAAATACATGTCTGTGCTTAGCATTCTTGGGTAGAGAAAGTATCCCTCTCTATACTGAAAAAAACAAGGGGTCACAAGGCATTTTACACAAAATAAGCAAAAATTCCATTACTAAATGTATACTTTTTCTCAAGAAAAGTATTTTAAATTTAGATTATTGTTATTAATAATTTTTGTTGTTGGGAGTACACATTTAGTGGTGCTCAGAACTTACTCCTGACTCTCTGCTTAGGGTTTACTCCTGGTGATGCTCAGGGTACCATATGTATGCTAGGGGTCAGATCCTGGTAGGCTGTTTGTAAGGCAAGTGCCCTGTCTACTGTATTATATCTTTGGCCTCAGAATTCAGAGAACGTTAATTGCTTTACTGTCTGTCTTATATTCTGTAAGCAATAAAAAATTCTTTTGGAAGTAGAAATAAAAATTTCTCACTCAGGAGAAAAAGCAAGGCTAATAACTTCATCGACAAAAGTTTCATAAGTGTGGTCCTGTACCACTCTTAACTCATAAAGTCATGAATCCTTGATGATGAATCATTTTCTCTGACTCAGAAAATATACAATACACTGTCAGATACTCTGAGATGGTTTTCAAGCTATTTAAAATTTGAGTCCAATGAAAATACCACTAATAAGCCAGCAGAAATAAAACTTAACTTTGAGGAAAGAATAGGCTTTTTATTTTATTGAAGTAATAAGCTCACATGGGACTGATTGGATAATTTTGCAGTGATTTATATTAAGGAAGCCAGAAGTCAGTATGTTTGCATCATATTTCTAATAGTAAGTGAAAAGTGGACTAAAATATCGATACTTGTTTCTTCAAATGCAAACTTTACAGTACTGAATTTTAATTTTGCCATCATTTCATTAAGAAAGGTTTGGAACTAGAGAGGTAACTAGGGATGCAAAAGCACAATTTTTATCTAGGAGGCCTAGGTTGATCCCTGGTTTAAATGCCTGAGTTCTGTCCCTGGGCTGTCTACCTCCTATGACATCATCCCCCAAACATTGTGCACTGCTGCTGGAGCCCAGAACAACAACAACAAAAAATCCAAGATAGAAGTATATATCATATTTTGAATGAACAAAATTTGAAAATTCATATAGGAATGTTTAACATCAAAACCTTAAAATAGATAATTTTGCATAGTTTGAAATAGAGGACTTTTTAATTAAAATAAAAAGGCATATTAACTTTGATTATAAAGTAATAAACATGTTGCTATTTAAAAGTCAATACAGAACAACTTATTAAGATTTTTCTTCATGACATGAAAAATAAAATGCTGTGATTCTGAAAATGATACCCAATAAGCATGGAAATTGGAAAAAAAAATTTCTCTTATGAATACTTATGAATTACAAATGTTACATTATCCCCAGTATTATAGGTAAATATGTAGTATATATATGTTGTATATATACATTATATATTTAATGTATATAATCAAATAGTTTTATAACTTTATGATATATATATCTCATAAAGTTTTATAAGTTTATGATATATATATAGTAGCTTCTGAACCACACCTGACATTGCTCAGGGCTTACTCCTAATTGTGTTTTGGTATCACTCTTGGTGGGGCTTGAAGAACCATTTGCAGTGCTGGGAAACTAACAGATCAGCTAAATGCAAGGCAATCACCTTATCCTCTCTACTAATTTCCCAAAAGGTACTTTTAATGATTAGATTTTGACTTTCAGTTGAGATTTGGTTCATCATTGCATTATGGTAGCAATTGTGAAATGAGAAAAAATATTTTTGTTGTATAGGAGGTAGGAGTGAAGATAGGTGGTCGGCAACTACACCACCTCCACTTCGCTGATGACATCGTTCTAATAACACCAAACATTAGCAAGCAACAAATGCTGGCTGACTTCGACTGAGAATGTGGAAAGATAGGTCTACAACTGAATCTAAAGAAACCTATGTTTATGAAAAATGAACTAGTTCCAGAGGCCCTATTCACTCTCAATGGAACAGACATCTCTGAATGCATCAGTTATGTGTACCTAGGTCGAGAAGTCAACATTAATAAAAATAATCATGAAATAAGAAATAAGAACTAAAAATTCAATCACAAAATAATAGCCAATATTATTTTTGGGTTTTTTTTGCTTCTTCTTTTTTGGATATTTTTAGGTCACACCTGGCCATGATCATGACTTACTCCTAATGTGCACTCAGGAATTATGTCTGGTTGTGTTGGGGACCATATTGATGCCTAGAATTGAACCAAGGATAGCTGTGTTCTCATAGCAATTTCTTTAATTATATTGTTATTGCTCATCTTTCTTGCTTCCTCATTTTTCATTATTTTTATATATCAAAAGTGATAATTCAACTAAATTCTAAATATCAAATTAAAGTTATGATTTGTTAAGTGGTTTTGAACTATAAAGAAAAATATAAAAACTATAAAGAAATACAAAATATAAAAATATAAAAACTTTAAAAAATATAAAAACTTTCATATTTTTATAAAATATATAAACTATAAAAACATAAAAACTATAAAGAAAAAATATTAGTCAAGCTAAAATGGGGTTTGATCACATGATATCCTGTCGTTCATCAATTTGCTCAAGCAGGCACCAGTAATGTTTCCATTTGACCCTGTCACATGCCAGTGTAGCCCAATGGCATCTGTCTGTTTCTGGGATATTGAGAGCTTCGAATTGTATGTTTAGGGTCCTGATAAGGAAGTCTGACCATATTGCAGGTGGGCAGCCACGCGATCTTTTGGCGTTCCATGGGATCCAATTGGTAATGGCTCTAGTCCAACCGTTGTCTCCAGATCACATTATATGACCAGCCTGATTTTCGACACTCTGGCAGATGAGACAGCGTCCTTGATTTTAGAATAGTGATGGAGGTCGGAACTCAGGATTCCCTCTCTCAGTTGATATGTATTCCAAGCATGGCTCTTTCAATTCCTCTTTGGGAGACCCGAATGGTATTCTCATCCTCCTTTCATAAGGCCCAGGTCTCTGAGGCGTATGTCAATACAGGGAGAATGGTGGAGTCAAAGAAGTGTGCCCGTAGCCAGAGGATCTTTTGTTCTTTTGACTACTGTTTCGATGTTTTTGAAGGCAGTCCATGCTGCTCTTTTCCTCCTGTGCAACTAGGTTTCAGGTCTTTCATCATGTTGACTTCTTTACCTAGGTGCACATAGCTATTGCATTCAGAGATGTTTGTTCCATTGAGAGTGAAAGGGGCCTCTGGAACTAATTTATTTCTCATTAACATAGTTTTGTTGACCTATCCTTCCACATTCTTGGTCAAAGTCTGCCAGTATTTGTGCCCCTTGGCTGATGTTTGTTGTTATTAGAACGATGTCATCAGAGAAGCATAGGTGGTGAAGTTGCCAGCTATCTATCTGCACTCCCATTTTTCCCATTCTAATTGCCACATGATGATTTCGAGGGTGATGCTGAAGAGTTTTGGTGGAATGGTATCACCCTGCCGAACCCCTCTTTTTGATGACAATGATCACTTCCCTGTAGAATGGTAAGATCCTAGTGGTGAAACCGTGATATAGTTCACGAAGGATCTTTATGTATTGGGTTTGAATTCCCTGTTTAACGAGGGCTTCTATGACTGCATCAGTCTCCACAGACTCGAAGGCTTTCTTTAAATCAATGAAAGTGAGACAGAGTGGCATCTTGAATTCTCTATAGACTACAATGAGTTTGGTTAATGTGTGGATATGGTTGATTGTGCTGAATCCTTTTCGGAAGCCAGCCTGCTGGCATGGTTGTTCTTCATCTAATGCTCTGCCAATCCTGTTCAGGGAGGACTCGAGTGAACAGTTTGTATATGACTGAACAACTGGCAGATATGGCTATAGTTGCCAATGCCATGAACGTCTCCCTTCTTGAACAGTATAACTGTCCTGCTAGTTTTCCATTGGGAGGGCACCTTACATTCGGTCAGGTAGCATGGGAAGAGTCGAGCCAGTGTATTGATGAGAACTGATGGCAGATTCTTCAGGTGTTCAGGTTTGATCTTGTGTGGGCCTGATGCTGTTCCCTTCTTAACTGATGAAATGGCATGTCGGATTTCAGAAGGGAGAACTTTGGGAATGACATATCCATCCTGCGGAATTTGGTATGTGGGTAGGTGGACGTGGCTATCAAAGAGATCTGAGTAGAAGTCATGGATAATCTTCTTTATTTCCTTTCTGGAAGATGTGATAGATCAATCAGGATATAGGAGGGCAGTCATTTTTTGTCTTATAGTTGGCGAAGGATAGGCGAGAATTGTGAATGCTTTTTCTGGCTTCTGCTGCATCCTTCAGCACTTCTGCTCTTCTTTCCTGAGGTCTTCCTTTATTGCTTCTCTGCACTGCTTTGCAAGCTTGGATGTTAGTATCTGGTCACCTGAGGCTCGCGCCTTACCACATTGGTAGATGAGCTTGAGGGCATTTGAAGACAGGTGTCCTTTTGTGTCCTTTACTCTGTAGGCATTCTTTGCGCAATCATGGATGTGTTGAACCAGTCGACTGTATTCTGCTTCAATTTCGTCAATGATAGCATCTTCCCATGTTGCTGCAATGGTTCCAAAGTGTTCCCAGTTAGTGGTCATTCTGGTGGTTTTCTTCTTAAACTTTGCAGCCTTTTCTCCTCATTGTGTGAAGTAGAATTTTGCATGAAGGAGACAGTGGTTTGATCCTGTTTGGAATTTTGGGACGACAGTGACATTGGTTAGGCAGAACCTTCGATTGAAGATTATGTGGTCAATTTCATTGTGGAGCTGGCTACCAGGAGATTCCCATGTCCAACAAAGAAGGAAACACAAAGCTGATAAAAAGGTTCCTCAAAGTCCATCCTCCTGAGAGAAGGCAGACTGAGATGGCCTGGGACTCTCTTCATCCTCGTTGTTCCACTTCTTTCTCAGCAAATCATCACGCCACCTCTCATTATCACCTAACTGAAGAACACTGCCCCTTCTAGCAGCTGCTTTGTAAGGTAACTTAGGAATCCTGACCCTAAAAAATTCAACATTAAAGATTATATATAATATAGTATATTATATATATATACATATATATATACATATATATACATATATATAAGTATATCACCCACACAGCAGAGCCTGGCAAGCTTCCCGAAGTGTATACTATATGCCAAAACCAGTAAAAAATGTTTGTCTTTCTGACCCTGAAAAAATCCTTATATACGACAGCACTAAGGATGAACAAAGAGGGTCTGATAAAAATCTCAGCACCATACTAAAATGCCAAAACGAAGAAGGACTAAAATGATTGTCTGTACTTTCAATGCATGTATACTGGCATCGGAAGCATATATCGAGGACCTGATAATGCTAACACAAATGATCAAGTATGACATCATTGGTCTGACTGAGACGAAGAGGCGCCAACCACATCATGCCGTCTTTGACACTGGAGAAGAACTGTTCCTTGGAACTTGCAACGAACGAGGCATTGGTGGCATTGGTATCCTTGTCAATACACACACGGCCACAAACATTGATTCATTCGAATGCGTAACAAACCAGATAGGATGATTGCACTTGAAGAGATGTGGCCTACTACCAGCAGTTTCTACCTTTGTTGTCTACGCACCAAAATCCACATACAAAGACAAAGAGATTAGAAATTCTACATAGAACTGGAGGAGTTCTATAAAAATGATCACACCTTTTACAAAATCATAGTCTGTGATTTCAACGCCAAGATAGGACCGAGAAGATCAGCCGAAGAACTCCACATCGTGACCCATGGCCTAGAATAAAACGAACAGGGTGAGGGGCTGAGTTCATCATAGCCACCAAGACCATTCATGGGAACTTACAGTTCCAAAAAGGCTGAATCGAAAATGAGGTTTAATATTTTAATTATAAATGCAGAATAATGTTATTCTATAATTTAAATTGTACCTTCCAATAAAATTAAATGGACTCTTATGCCAGATTTGTGGAACAATTTGTTTATATTTTCTAAATTTCTCCAGAAAAATTACTGCAAACCTTGTATAAGATAGAACTGCTCTATGCATTTTCCAGTATAGATCAAGCATTTCCTGAGTCAGGAACAGGAACCCAAACACACAAGAAATCCATGTTTGGTATAGAAAATGCACTATAATCCCTTAACTCATTACTATTAATTTAACTACAACTATTATTGTTGTCACTGGGGTGGAGGGCTGGCAAACATTGCTCTGAAGGGCCTGAAGATGCACAGCTGCTTGGGCTGTAAGGCGCCATGAGTTATAGGGAACCACTGATGGTGCCCCAGCATCCAGGGTGGCACCAAGTCTTGTTCTAGAGACCACAATGCTAGAAACCAAACCAGAATGGGTCGTATGTAATGCATGAACCTTAACCTTTTTGTTAGACCACACACTGCAAGTAGACTCCATAAACACACATCTCAGCATTTTTATTTACATCTAAAAATCACAGGATAACCTCAGAACAATCCTGCATTTTGCTTAGCCTTGGCATGGTGATAATAAATTGAGGAAAGAATTATACTAGCATTAAATGACACAATCAATTGGTACTGTTACTTATGAATATTGTTTCTTATCTCTAAGAAGAGCTAATTTTTTGGCACCCTATTCTCTTAAATAGAGAAAATCATGAGTCTGTTATCATCTGCCAGATTTTCTGGTGTTTTCCGTTTCTAATTGGCATGCAATTATGAGAGAACTCAGCCCTGCTCTTGTGGAGTAAAGATGTGTGTGAGAAGTGGAGCAGAAGGGCTGCTTAGTCTGTTTCTGATGAATCCTGATGTCTTGCGTCGGACAAACAAAGAGAATCGACTGTACTTTCAGGATATGTTTATCATGACACAATCCCATAGTTACTTAGTCCTCGTTAAGTTTCTCTAAATTCAGTTATATTTACTAATAAAGTTACTGCATGCCAATTCTGGCAAGCTGATTTCTGTCAGTCCTGACCTTCAAATTTAGAAGCCTTTTGTTTATGTTTCATTTTGTTTTCCTATGCCTTAATTTATAAAGAAGTGCAATGAAGAAATGACTTTTTGAAGTCATGATTTATTCATTGATAATTAAAAATTGCACCAGTATTAGTGATTGCCATAAAGTTCAGGCATTGTAGAATGACCCCGTGGCATATATTAAAAACATTTTATTTTATTTTATTTTATTTTATTTGCCTTTTTTGGGTCACACCGGCAATGTTCAGAGGCTACTCCTGGCTCTGCACTCAGGAATTACTCCTGGCGGTGCTCGGGGACCATATGGGATGCCGGGGATCGAACCCAGGCCGGCAGAGGCTGGCCGCGTGCAAGGCAAATGCCCTACCCGAAAATGTAAACATCACTAGATCACTAGACATCCTGTTGTTCATCGATTGCCTCAAGCGGGCACCAGTAATATTTCCATTTGATCCTAACACATGCCAGTGTAGCCCAAAGGCATCTTCTTACTTCAGGAATATGAAGAGCCTCAAACCGTTAGTTCAGTGTCTTGACGAAGAAATCTGACCATCTTGTAGGTAGGCAGCCATGTGATCTTTTGACGCCCTTGGGATCTAGTCAGTAACGACTCTAGTCCAGCAGTCATCTCCAAATTGCATTACATATCCAGCCCATCTGATTTTCAATGCCTTGGCAAATGAGAGGAGCGTCCCTGACTCTGGAGCGGTGATGAGGTCGGAACTAAGGATTCCTTCACTCACTGGAGAGAGGCATGATATTCTAAGCATAGCTCTTTTGATTCCTCTTTGGGAGAACAAATAGCGTTCTCATTATTCATAAGTAGGGCCCAGGACTCTGAGGCGTATGTTAATGCAGGTAGAATGGTGGAGCGAAGAGGTGTTCCCGGAGCCAGAGGGTCTTTGCCATTTTAGCTATTTCTTCAATGTCTTTGAAGGCATCCCATGCCGCTCTCCTGCGCAGCTCAGGTTTTAGGTCATTCATCATGTTGACTTCTCAACCTAGGTACACATAACTGCTGCATTCAGAGATGTCTGTTCCATTGAGAGTGAATGGGGCCTCTGGAACTAGTTCATTTTTCATAAACATAGTTTTCTTTAGATTCAACTGTAGGCCTGTCTTTCTACATTCTCTGTCAAAGTCAGCCAGCATTTGTGCCGCTTGGCTAATTTTTTTGGTGTTATTAGAACGATGTCATCAGCGAAGTGGAGGTGGTGTAGTTGCTGACCATCTATTTTCACTCCCATGCCTTCCCATTCTAATTGTTGCATGATGTTCTCGAGGGTGGCGCTGAAGAGTTTTGGTGAAATGGTATCACCCTGTCGAACCCCTCTTTGACATCAATGATCATTTTCTTGTAGAATGGTGAGATCCCGGTGGTGAATCCATAATACAGCTCACGAAGGATCTTGATGTATTTGGTTTGAACACCCAGTTTTGCTAGGACTTTGATGACCACTTCAGTCTCCACAGAATCAAAGGCTTTCTTTAAATGAATGTGAGACAGAGCGGCATCTTGAACTTCTTACAAACCTCAATGAGCTTGGTTACCGTGTGGATATGGTCAATGTCCTGAATCCTTTTCAGAAGCCAGCTTGCTCGCATGGTTGTCCTTCATCTAGTGTTCTGGCACTCCTCTTCAGGATGATTAGAGTGACCAGCTTTAGATGACGGACAACAGGCAGATGGTGCAATAGTTGTCAATGTTGTGAATGTCTCCCTTCTTCAACAGTAGAACTGTCCTGCTGTTTTTCCATTGAGAGGGCATCTTGCATTCAGTCAGGTGGCATGTGAAGAGCTGAGCCATATTGCTGAGGATACTTTATAAAAATAAATTTTTCACTGTATCACTGTATCCCCGTTCATTATTGATTTGCTCGAGTGGGCACCAGTAATGTCTCCATATGTCCTGTCTCATGCTAGTAGAGCCCAAGGGCATCTACTTGCTCTAAGAACATAAAGAGCCTCAAACCATTCCATCAGGTCATGGGAATAAGGTCTAAAATTGTTACTGGTATTTGGCATATCAAATACAACACGGGTAGCTTGCCAGGCTCTGCCGTGTGGATAGCATAGTCTTGTAGTCATCTCTAAATCCAGCATTTATTGATGAACCGTGTGGCAGCTTACTGGGCTGTGATAGGCTGGTCTGCTGCGTGGAGTTCTGACGAGAGGGAAGTCCGGATGTAGAAAATGGAAGCCCTCATGGAGTGGGGGGTCTTCTGGCTTGGGTGGCGGGCCAGGGCTAGAACCCACCATCCCTCCTGGGGCGCCTCGTGAGCGGCTGGGCACAGGGAGAGCCAGTAGAAGCTCTGCCCCAGGTCTGTGAGTCTCTGGATCAGCATACCTGAGCCAGATTTTAAAAAAGTGCTGCAGGGTGGATCTTGATGAACCAGGCTGTGATAGGCTGGTCTGCTGGGTGGAGTTCTGACGAGAGGGAAGTCCGGATGTGGAAAATGGAGGCCCTCGTGGAGTGGGGGGGGTCGTCTGGCTTGTTGCAAGGCTCTGCTTGGATGGCGGGCCAGGGCTAGAACCCGCCATCCCTCCTGGACGCCTCGTGATCAGCTGGGCACAGGGAGAGCCAGTAGCAGCTCTGCCCCAGGTCTGTGAGTCTAACCTAATATTAAAAACTAAAAGCAAGTACCAGATTTTTACAATCTTTCAAAATTCAAATTCTACCTTAATGAAACTTGCTTATGTCATGTATATTTCTTCAAAACAAAAACAGTGGGGTCCGGAGCGATAGACCAGCGGGTAGGGCGTTTAATATTTTATTTTATTTTGGGGTCATACTTAAAAGGGCTCAGGCCATACTCTCAGCTCAGGGATTGCTCTTGGCGGGCTTGGGGGAAACTGGGAATCAAATCCAGGTTGGCCACAAGTAAGCAAGCACCTTAGCCATTGTATTATGGTTTCAGCCCAGAGATTTTCACTGCAATAACATTATAAAGGAAACTTCATCAATATTTTATTAAACAAATGCTAGGATCATGCACTCGGTACACTACTTAAACTTATTTTTATTCACAGAAAATTCCTTAAGTTTAGTAATTTGTTAGTGTGAGGATGTATGAGACGAATTGGGTCAAACGTGCTGAAGAGAATTAAGTGAATGTCCCAGTGAGGAAAGTATTATCTAATCTATACACATGTCACATCCAAAGACATTCTGTATGACTGCTGCTAAGCTCCTGTCAGATCTCAACAGAAAGAGCAACGACTCAAAATATGAGTAATTCAGGGAATATTATTTTATATGTTGAGAAAGTTAAGAAAAGAGACTTTCTGGGGCCGGAGCTATAGCCCAGCGGGTAGGGCATTTGCCTTGCATGTCGGTCGGCCTGTGCTGGCCAGGGTTCGATCCTCGGCATCCCATATGGTCCCCGAGCAACACCAGGAGTAACTCCTGAGTGCAGAGCCAGGAGTAACCCCTGAGCGTCGCGGGTGTGACCCAAAAAGCAAAAAAAAAAAAAGAAAAGAGACTTTCTGCTGTGTGCTATTGATACATTTTTACATGATCACATCACATTTGTATAGAAAATGCTTATGCCATTAACTATCATTCTCTAAATTATCTCATCCTATAAACTTAGTAATAGCTATCACACATGCAATGAGTTATAATAATATTGTACTGTACAATATTTTTGCTTGACATCACTCAGTCTAAAAATACAATTGAATTTGATCATTATAAATTATTATTTAGTATGTATTAGAAGAAAACTACTCTTGGTCTACCATAGTGTTTCCAATAAAGAATGGACTTCTGTGAGCATTAGTTATGCTAAGTACCTGTATATGTTATATTAAGTACAGCATTATGAAAGGCAAAGTTAATTCTGGATTACATATAGAAATATTTCTGGAAATAATAGCAAAAATTAGAAAATTTTCCTAAATTCCAAAATTGTTCATAACTTGCCACAGTAACCAAAATTAATCTTATCTAAAAGTTGACAAATAAGTGAAATATCTTGCCTTTAAAGCATTTTTTGTAACTGACAATTAAAGTAGCTTTAGTCCTCCTGCTTGAAGAACCCAAGTTCCATTGTTGGGACACAGCACTTTCTCCACTCCAACCTACTGTGTGGCTCCACTGCCTTCACTATAGGTTCATACTTAATTTCCCCACCAGACAGCCACAACCCCAACATGTGGGGAGTACACAAAGGAATCGGGAATATTGCAGGTTTCACATCCCAAAATTCAAAACCACACAGATGCACTGGTGTCCACGTGAAGTATTTAGTGTATGTCCAACATGGAAGTACCAGATACATTGGCCTCAACATTCCCTACCTCCCATAAAAGTCTGCAAACAGCCATCAAAAACACTCACTGTACTGCCTAACCACACAAAAATACACAATTTGCAACTTCGTAAGCGTTGTAATGGTAAAACAATGCAGATTTCCACCAAGCTCAGTGAGCCAAGCCTCTTGCCAAGATGGACCAAACAATAATGATAAGCTGTATAACCTCTATAATAAGGAATTTTGAAGGGAGCTGTTAAAGACGCATAAGGAGCTCAATGAAGCAATGAAACACAAAGCCAATAAAATGCAAGAGGACATGGGAGCAGAAATTAGGAAAATGGAAGCAGAAATAACAGATATAGAAATGTGGTAGGTGAAATGAAATACTCATTTGAAGGCCTCTGCAGCAGAATAGCAACAGCTGAAGGAAGAATTATTGAACTCCAATATGAGGTGCAGAGACTTTCTAGACAACAGCAGAAGATGGTAAAAAGACTCAGAATAAACAAACAGAAAAGAGATAACCGAGATGAAGCCAAAAGATATAATAAGGATCATTGGAGTTTCATAGGGACAGGAGGAAAACCCTGATGAAGCAACTAACAGAGCCGTCCTTGCTGAGAAGTTCCTGGAACTAAAGAGCCACTTCTTCCCAGATTCAGGAGGTCTGAAGGTTACCAGATAAAAGAAATATAAATAAGAATACTCCAAAACACATTCTAATCAGAATCCGAAGAACCATATATAGAGATTGAATACTGAAAGCAGCAAGATCAAAGAAATAAATCAGATACAAAGGAGCATCCCTAAAATTCACAGCGATCTTTCATAGGAAACACTGCAAGCCTGAAGACAATGGTGGAATATTATGAAAAGACTCAATGAAATAAAAGCCTCACCAAGAATTCTTTTCCTGGCTAGATTCACTTTCAGATTTGAAGGAAAGATACACAACTTCATGGATAAGCAGCAGCTCAGGAACTTCATAGACTTAGCCAACTTTAAAAGGACTGAAGGAGGTACTGCAAGATAAGACAAGCCCCTAAATCACAAGAAGCTTATTCAGAAATATGGAACAAATCACTTGATCACTTGATGTCCCATTATTCATTGATTTGCTCGAGTGGGCATTAGTAATGTTTCCATTTGTCCCTGTCACGTGCCAGTGTAGCCCAATGGCATCTGATTGCTCCAGGAATACAAAGAGCCTCAAACCGTTCTTTCAGGGACTTACAAAGAAGTCTGGCCATCTTGTAGGTGGGTAGCCATGTGATCTTTTGATGTCCTGTGGGATCTAGTCAGTAATGACTCTAATCCAGCTGTCATCTCCAAATCGCATTACATGTCCAGCCTGTATTACATGTCCAGTGTCTGATTCGATGCCTTGGCAAATGAGACAGAGTCCCTGACTCTAGATCATTCATAGAGGTAGGAACTCCGGATTTCTTTCTCTCACTTGAGTAAGGCATGATATCCCAAGCATAGTTCTTTCAATTCCTCTTTTGGAGACCTGAATAGCATTCTCATCCTGATTACACAGGACTCAGGTCTCTGAGGCATATGGTAATGCAGGGAGAATAGTAGAGTCAAGGAGATGTGTGCGGAGCCAGAAGTTATTTGTCCTTTTAGCTATTTTCATCGATGCTCTTGAAGGTGTTCCATGCTGCTCTTTTCCACCTTCACAGATCAGGTGCTAGGTCATTTATCATGTTGAGTTCTCAACCTAGGTACACATAACTGCTGCTTTCAGAGATGTTTGTTCCCTTGAAGGTGAATGGAGCATCTGGAACTAGTTCATTTTTCATAGACAATTCATGGCACAAAATATCATGACAATAATCTCTCTCAATGCCATTGTTCTAAATGTACCAGTTAAAAGACACAGAATGGCAAAATGGATAAAAACTGAATTCAACATTCTTCTGCCTAGAAGAAATGCATCTGAGAAATCAGAGAAAACACAGAGTCAAAGTCAAAGTCTGGAAACCAATTCTCCATACAAGTACTCCTCCAAAAAGGCCATTGTGGCCATACTAGTATCTGACAACATAGACTTAATGGTGAAAATGGTTAAAAGTGACAGTGATGGTGATTTCATAATAATTAAGGGATATGTATATCAGGAAGAAATTACTCTCCTAGAAAAATACGCACCCAACGAGGAGTCAGCAAAATACTTCAAAAACTGCTAATAGCCTTCAAAGAAGACACTGTCAGTAACACAATTGTAGTTGGAGATTTCAACACTGCTGTATCAACGACTGATAGATCAACAAGACTAAAACTCACCAAGGAAATACTGTCCCTAAAGGAAGAAATGGAAGAAAGAGGACTGGTAGATATAATAATGGATTTATATCCCAAAAGGGCCCAACACACATTCTGCTCCAGTGCACATGGAACATCCTCCAAGATACATAACAGGCTGTGCCAGAAAACATATGTCAATAAAATAAAAAAGAAATTGTGTTAAAAGGCCCACATAAATAACTTGACGTCACAGCACAAAAAATCTTAGAAAAAGACCAACAAAAGAGCCCAACCCACGAAGAAAGAAGGAAATAGTAAAAACTTAGATCGGAAATCATTTATTTACAAACTTTTCCAAGAAATAGAAGAAACAAAAACACTCCCAAATAGCTTCCTACGAGGCACATATCACCCTAATACTAAAAACAGAGACATCACAAAAAAATAGAAAACTACAGACCAAGCACTTCTATTCAATATAGTACTGGATATACTACCATAACAATCAGAGAAGAAAAGTCCTTTTAAGGGCAGCCAGATAGGCAAGGAAGAAGTCAAGCTGTCATTATTTGCAGATGACATGATACTATAACTAGAAAACCCAAACCTCTATACCAATAAGCTCTTAGAAATAATAGATAACTATAGTAGAGTGGTGATACCCAAACATCAATACAGAAACCCAATGAATTTCCTATATACAAACAGTGAAAGAGAAGAAAGGGATATTAAAAAAACGATTCCATTCACAATTGTGCCACAAAAATAAAATAATGAAAAATTGGTTTAACTAAGAATGTAAGGGACCTAAAAAAAAAGAACTACAAATGCTTCTCAAGAAATAAAAGAGAAAATAAGAAAATGGAGAAACATGGATTGGGAGAATTAATATTGTTAAAATGGTAATTCACCTCACGCTTTATACAGATTCAATGTGTTTGCTATAAGGACACCCATAACATTCTTCAAAGAAATTGGCTAAACACTCCTGAAATTTGTACAGAATAACAAACCCCCCACAAGGATAGTTAAAGCAATTCTTTGGAAAAGAAGGGAGGCATAACCTTTCCCAACTTCAAACCTACTACAAAGCAGTAGTAATTAAAACAGCATGGTAGTGGAGTTAGACCCAACCTGTGGGACTATGAAAAGAGTTGAGATTCCTAACAGCCATCCTCAAATACATGATCATTTAATCTTTGATAAAGGTGCAAAAACTACAAAATGGAGTAAGGAAAGACATTTCAAAAAGTAGTGCTGGGGAAAGTGGGCAGTTAAGTGTAAAAACATTGAACTTAGATATCTGTCTAACACCATGCACAATGTCATATCAAAATGGATCAAAGATCTCAATATAAGACCTGAATCCATAAAGTACATCAAAAAATATAGGAAACATTATCCAGAACATTGAAGCTAAAAACATCTTCAAACACGAAATACCACTTACAAGCGATTGGAAGCAAAGGTAAGCATGAGGGACTATATGAAACTGAATAGCTTCTACACTTCAAAAGAAATGGTGACCAAAATACTAAGACAGTCCATAGAGTGGGAAAGAATATTCACTCAATATCCATCTAATAAGGGGCTTAATATCCAGCATATATCAGGCACTAGTAGAACTTTACAAGAAGAAAACAGCCAACCCCATCAACAAGGGGAAGAAGAAATGAACAGAAACTTTGACAAGGAAGAAATTTGAATGGCCAAAAGGCATATGAAAAAATGTTCATCATCACTAATCATCAGGGAGATGCAAATCTAAACAAGAATGAGATACCATCTCACACCATAGAGACTGGCACATATCCAAAAGATCAAGAACAACAAGTGCTGGCATGGATATGAGGAGACAGGAACTCTCATTCATTGTTGGTGGGAATGTCACTGGTGCAGCTCATTGGGAAAACAATATGGGCATTCCTCCAAAGACTAGAAATTGAGCTTCCATGTGACCCAGTAATACCACTCCTGGGAATATACCCTGGGAGGCCAAAAACAAGCAGAAGAAATATGATCTGCACTTTCATGTTCATAGTAGTATTATTCATCATAGCCAAAATCTGGAACCAAGCAGAGTGCTCAAGAACAGACAAATGGATAAAGATACTTTGGTACATTTACACAAAGGAATACTATGCAGCTATCAGGAAAAGTGAAGTTATGGAATTTGCCTATAAATATTTAGACATGGAGAGGATCATGCTGAGGGAAATTAGCCAGAGGAAAAACACAGATATATATAATAACCACATGTATTTGCAGGATATAAAAATTTATATTGTATGCTACCAATATCCAAAGCCAAGAAAAACATGGATCAGGAGGTCTTTTCAGTGAGTTGAATCTACCACAAGTTTGTGGGAGTCAGAGAATAGGTCACTATCACTACCTTCCCAATCATCATCCATTTGCTAGAGTGGGCACCAGTAATATATCCATATGCCCTGTCTCATGCTAGTAGAACCCAAAGGCATTCACTTGCTCCAGGAACATAAAGAGCCTCAAACCATTATATTAGGTCATCGGGATGACCTAATATAAATGTTACTGGTATTTGGAATATCAAATATGACACGAGCAGCTTTCCAGGCTTGCCGTGCGGGTGGCATACTCTTGTAGTCACCTCTAAATAAAGCATTTATTGATGAACCGCACGGCTGCTAGCAGCCGTCCAAGCTGGGCTATGATAGTCTGGTCTGCTGGGTGGAGTTGTGATGAGAGGGAAGTCCGGATGTGGAAAATGGTGGCCCTCATGGAATATGGGGGTCGTCTGGCTTGTTGTGAGGCTCTGCTGGGGTGGCAGGCCAGGGCTAGAACCTGCCATGCCTCCCGGGTGCCTCATGAGAGGCTGGGCACTGGGAGATCATGTAGCAGCTCTGCCCCTTGTCTGAAAAGTCTCTTGTTCAGCATACTTGGGCCGGATTGAGAAAAACTGAGAGTAGTAGGTAAAATTTCCTCCAAAAACTAGAAATTGAGCTTCCATGTGACCCAGTAATACCAGTCCTGGGAATATACCATGGGAGGCCAAAAACAAGCAGAAGAAATATGATCTGCACTTTTATGTTCATAGTAGCTTGTTCATCATAGCCAAAATCTGGAAACAAGCAGAGTGCTCAAGAACAGACAAATGGATAAAGAAACTTTGGTACAAGAGAGTAGGTAAAACAGAGAAAGGAACAGTATACTAATAACTGTTGGAAATGACAATACCAGCCTAGAACTGAGCATTAAATATAGGCCAAGGGATATACATGATAACCTCTAAATGAATGTATTGCAAGCCACAATGTGTAAGAGAAGGAAGAGAGATTGATAGAGATATTGAGAGAGAGATAAAGAGAGAGAGATTTAAAGGAGGCAAATTGGCAGATTGGCAGGATTGAAAGTGTCTGCCATAGAGACAGGTTGGTGTAGGGAGGAGGAAATCAGGGGACATTGGTGGTGAGAAAAGGGCACTGGTGGAGGGATCAGTGCTGGAACAGTGTATGACTGAAACCCAAACATGAACATCTTCCTAATTGTATATCTCACAATGGCATAATAAATAAACTTAAAAAAATTAAATAAATAAATAAATAAAAATAAAGTAGCTTTTGTTACTTTATCTTATGTTAACAATTGAACTGTTTATATATAATGCATACTTTATTTTATAATTAAATATAGAAGAGATGTTAACGTAAACAGATATAAAACCATAAAAAATTCACCCAGAAAATTAGAATGCCTTTGCTTTATAGTGCATTGTGCTCCAAATAGTGAGATGCTCGGATTGAATTACTCCTCTGTATACCAGACACCAGGAAGTCAATGTTTTATTCAGTAAGCATGAACAATTTGCTATGAAAGAAACTGAAATACACTAGCACTGCAAAAACAAGTAAATATATATATATAGAGAGAGAGTGTGTATTATATATGTATATAATACACACACTATAATATATATAATATGTATATATAATATATATGTATATATAATATGTATATATATACATATATATATACATATTATATATACATATTATAATGTTATATATACATATTATAATCCATAATATATATGGATTATATATACATATTATAATATTATATACATATTATAATCCATAATATATAGATATATATACATTATATATGTATATATATCCATCAATATATATATACATATATATGTGTATATATGTTGACGGATATTCACATTGAATGGGACCCCTCTTCACATTCTGTTAGCAGGCACCTCGAAGAAATATTATGTGTATTATATATATATATATAATTCACATAATATTATATATATAATACACATAATTTCTTCCTAAGTTGTTTAGAGTTAGGAAGAGCTAAAAAGAAACCAAAAAATTTTACTGTTGTGAGGATCAGAGAAATAGTGCAGCAATAAGATGTTTGCCTCACAATTAGATAACCCAGGTTTGATCCCCTGAATCACATGTGGTGCCTTGAGCTCATCAGGAATAATCTCTGAGTGCAGCTGGGTGTCAAACTTCCCCTCCCCACTCTTAAAATTTATTATCTTGATAATAATATTTATTATCTTAAATATGAAAGGAAAAGCATATAATTGCAAGTGTATGAGAACAGAAATCAAGGAAACTTTCTCTCTAGGGCAGAAACAAGAAAGGAAAGAAAGAAAGAAAGAAAGAAAAGAAAGAAAGAAAGAAAGAAAGAAAGAAAAAGAAAGAAAGAAAGAAAGAAAAGAAAGAAAGAAAGAAAGAAAGAAAGAAAGAAAGAAAGAAAGAAAGAAAGAAAGAAAGAAAGAAAGAAAGAAAGAAAGAAAGAAAGAAAGAAAAGAAAGAAAGAAAGAAAGAAAGAAAGAAAGAAAAAGAAAACCACAAACAAAAACTCTGAAATATAAAAAAAAAAGAAATAATCTGCATGGTATGAATTATGGCTTTCAACATTCCAAAAATAATTCTTTTCAAAAATGACATTGGCAATAACATAAGCTAAGATCTGAAGCGTTAATGTCAGACATATATTAAAACTGAAAAATGTACTAAACCAGTGTTGTAGAAAGAGCAGTAGGTGACTGTAGCATGTGCCTGAGAGTGTTATAGGTTTATGCAGTGGAATTATAAAGTTTGGTGAGATTATATCTATAAAAACTGCATTGAAGCAAAGAGTAGATTCCTGCTTTATTAATTTGATACTAAAATAAGTGTAACATTCTCAATTGTTTACTGAATTATTTCCTGTTTTCACAATAAAGAATGAATAAATATTTTTGCAGTCTCTAACTTGATACATATTTAATTTCCATATGCAGATTTTGTTTACTTTTTCTACTGACACACTTTTTCTTGGTGGCTTTCCCCCAGAGGATCAGGAAGTGGCGGCTTCCCTAGGTGCTCTGTGTGTAGGCTGTTTGGGACTAGTCTTGAGGACCTGTCCTGGCTTCCTGCACTCGCCCCCATCCAGAGTCTAGTGCCTAGGCCCTGTGTGCTGGCTCTCA
>JAJIBD010004376.1:0-80966 GCA_021461705.1 Cryptotis parvus
TTGAAAAGAATGAAGGATAATGTACTGACTGAGAAATCAACAGTTTAGAGATTGGGGGATAATACAGGGTATAGTTGAATACATCAATGGGAATCCAATCTAGTTTACATTCCCTGAACTATAGTGCCTTGACAATCGCTAGATATGGCCCTGAAGTGCCCTAGGTAACACCAGGGTGGTCTGGCACCACAGTAATGTGGTGAGGTTGTTTGCCTTGCACACGACCGACCAGCTGAAATACTACTCAGATAAAATAATATTTGGAGAAATTTTAGAGTGTTATGCTAAGTTAGAGGGAGAGGGAAAGACAAATGCAGAATAAGCTTTCTCACATGCATAATACAAGGAAGCATTGCAAGGGAATTCAGTGTATCACTTTATCACTGTTTTCCCGTTCATCATTGATTTGTTCGGAGCAGACAACAGTAACATCTCCATATGTCCTTCTCATGTTAGTAGAGCCCAAGGGCATCTGCTTGCTCCAGGAACATAAAGAGCCTCAAATCATTCCATCAGGTCATGGGAATGAGGTCTATAATTGATACTGGTATTTGGCATATCAAATATGACACGGGTAGCTTGCCAGGTCTGCCATGCTGGTGACATACTCTTGTAGTCACCTCAACTTCAGCATTTATTGATGAACCGCGCAGCTGCAAGCAGTTGCGTGAGCTGAACTGTGATAGACTTGTCTGCTGGGTGTAGTTCTGATGAGAGGGAAGTCCGGATGTGGAAAATGGCGGCCCTCATGGAGTGGTGGGCCATCTGGCTTATTGTGAGGCTCTGCTGGGGTGGTGGGCCAGGGGTTAGAACTGGCCATCTCTCCCGGGCGCCTCGTGAGTGGCTGAGCACAGGGAGAGCCTGTAGCAGCTCTACCCCATGTTTCTAAAACTCTGGATCAGCATACCTGGGTCAGACTTAAAAAAGACTGCAGGGTGGGTCTGGATGAGCCGGGCTGTGATAGGCTCATCTTCTGGGTGGTGGCTCATCTTCTAGGCTCTCTCTGGGTGGAGAGGGAAGTCCAGATGTGGAAATGGCAGCCCTCATAGAGTTGGGGGTCGTCTGGCTTGTTGCAAGGCTCTGCTGGGGTGGTGGGCCAGAGCTAGAACTGGCCATCCCTTCCAGGCACCCCTTGAGCAGCTGGGTACATTGAGAGCAAGGGAATTAAGAATAACAAATGGTAACATTCTCAGAGTAGGCCTGAAGAACTGAGTTTGACAAGAAGAAAATTGTTGGACTTTGTGAAAGACAGAATAGGAGAGGAGCTGGGACATTTTTGGAGGGAAACTTTTAGATGTTGGAACATTGTGTGCCTAAAATACTATTATAAATAGAATTGTCAATCAATGGCCACACAAAAATGCAAAGAAATACCAATGTTTTTAGTAGCACATTGTAACCTAAGGTTAAAAAGAACTTTTAACTTTTGTTTTACCTTGGTAACGTATATGTTATAGGTGGAGAAGACAGTGTCTTGAATATTTATAACTCAAAAGATAGGCTTTATGAGTCACAGGAGCTGTTCACAAGATTGAGCATTTTTTTTCCAAATAAAAGGTAAAGTCAAACTGGTCTTCCACTTGAAATAAGATATTATTTTTGTGACTTACCTTGGCCACCATAAAATGTAAATAAAAATATTGTGTATAAAATGGATGTTAAGGGAATTACTTTTGCTTATAACCCCTTTCCTATTTTGTCTGATGAATGTCTAGTTATCCTTCATGACTCTACTCATATTTTTACTTCAATAGAAATGTTTATCATCACCTCAGATATTTATCTGAGTTTTCTTCTGTGATTCCATAACATTTTGTCTAGAATACTTCTATAGCTTTCTATGTTACTACATTCCATCTTTTCAGATGTCTCTTTCACTGTGAGAAGTTTTAGGGTACTTACTGAGTCTTTGTTATCTACCCATTTACTGCAAAACATATCTTGTGCCAACAAGGCAGCTTTGGCATGCAGATAAATGTCACATTCTGAGGTGTAGAGAAGCACCACATTAGGAATGATGGTATCTGGAAGGCTCATAAAGCACCCATCTATACTATAGACCTATGAACACTAACTATAAGCCCCCGCCATTTTTTGGACTGCATTGAAAAGAGAATTTAAATTTTTGTACTATTTGAGAGATTTGTGCAATCTCTTTTTAAAAAACAGAAGTTTAGTATAGGCCAGAAAGATAGTACACTAGGAAGGGCATTTGCCTTGTACAGAGCCAACCCGTGTTTGAACCCTGACATTCCATATGGTCCCCTGAGCACCACCAGGTACATATACATGAATATCCATTATATATCTTGTATATCAACATGCATATCTTCAACATGAATTTCATTTGTTCAGTTTGTATTTAAAATATAACTATACAATCTCACATCAAATGAAATGGCAACTACAAACTTTAATAGTGAGAATATGGAAAAATTGGAACCCTTATTGGAGAATATAATCTGTTGGTGGAAAGGTAAAATATTACAGACCCATTTCAAAGCAATATATCAATTCCATAATAGCATAAACATAATAATATGTGATTCAAAACTTCACTTTAAGTATATCCTCCCATTCAATTAAAGACTAAGACATTCTTGTGTAATATTTATAGTATCATTAGTCAAAATTCAAAAAGGGCAAGAAATCTGTTTTATTTATTTATTTAAATTTTTTCGATAAAAAAGCAGTTTTTTTTAGGTCTACAGCTGAATCTAAAGAAAACCATGTTTATGAAGAAGGAACTAGTTCCAGAGGCCCCATTCACTCTCAATGGAACAAACATCTCTGAATGCAGCAGTTATGTGTACCTAGGTCGAGAAATCAACATGATGCAAGACCTAAAACCTGAGCTGCGCAGGAGAAAGAGAGTGGCATGGAATGCCTTCAAAGGCATCGAAGAAATAGCTAAAAGTACAAAGAACCTCTGGCTCCGGGCACATCACTTTGACTCCACCGTTCTCCCTGCATTATCATACGCCTCAGAGACCTGGGCCCTACGAAAGCAGGATGAGAATGCTATTCGGGCCTCCCAGAGAGGAATCGAAAGAGCTATGCTTGGAATGTCACGCCTCACTCAAGTGAGAGAAGGAATCGGAGTTCTGAACTCCGTCGCTATTCCAGAATCAGGGACGCTGTCTAGTTTGCCAAGGCATCGAAAATCAGATGGGCTGGACATGTAATGCGATTTGGAGACAACCGCTGGACTAGAGCCATTACCGACTGGATCCCACGGGATGTCAAAAGATCAAGTGGCCGCCCACCTACAAGATGGTCAGACTTCCTTGTGAAGACACTGAAGGAACGGTTTGAGGCTCTTCATATTCCTGAATCAACCAGATGCCATTAGGCTACATTGGCACGTGATAGGGTCCAATGGAAATGTTACTGGCACCTGCTCGAGCAAATCGATGAATAACGGGATTCAAGTGATCAAGTGATCAAGTGAAATTTTTTTATTATAACACCTAAAGATAGACATTTACAAAACTGTTCAAGATTGGGTTACAGTCATACAGTGTTGCAGTACCCATTGCTCCACCAGTGCACATTTCCCACCACCAATGTCCCCAGATTCAGTCCACCATCCCCCATCCTACCTCTATAGCAGTCACCCCTCCTCTTCTAGTTATTCTTTTTCTTCTTCTCTTTGCCTCTTTTCTCTTTCTCTCTCTCTTCACCCTCCCTTCTCTTAACATTGTGCTTGCCATACATACAACATTTAGGGGTTAAAAATATATTTCCTTTTTGCCTACATTTAATGCTCAGTTCTACTCTGGCACTATATATATCCCACAGATAAACGCAGTCGTTCTATATCTGTCCTTTTCCTTATGACTAATTTCACTAAGCATGATAGTTTCCATGTCCATCCATTTGTAGGCAAATTTCATGACTTAGTTTTCCCTGACAGCTGCATAGTATTCCACTGTGTAGATGTACCAAAGTTTCTTTATGAAGTCTTCTGTTCTTGGGCACTCAGGTTGTTTCCAGATTCTGGCTATTGTGAATAGTGCCGCAATGAATATAGAAGTGCAAATGCTGTTTTTGCTGTGTGTTTTGGGGTCTCCAGGGTATATTCCCAGGAGTGGTATTGCAGGCAATCTCTTTTAGTGGAAAGAAATTCATGAATAGTTGAAGAAATACAAAATATAGTCTATAGGCTTGAATGGGAATTTTAATTTAATTGACATAGAATTTTTCATTATACAGCATCAAAAGAGTGCTGAAAATTGGTTGTATGAAAATATTAATGCAGTTAGCGCCACTGAATTATACACTTAAAATGGTTAAGATAGAAAGTTTTTATGTAATTTGTATTTTACCACAATTTAATAAAAAGACAAACCACAAATTGTCTTTTTGTGGTAGTTTGAGAGGTAGGTTCTCAGAACATTTCATTTAAATTTAAGTGAGATTTTGGCTTATTGGAAACTAATAGTATAAAGCTGAAGAATAATTAGAAAATTGTGATGTTGTATCTGAGAAGATAATATAACTTCTACTTTCTTTAAGTGGGAAATTTGGTTGTAGACTCATACGTTTTCATATATGAAATCTGATTTTCTTATGGCCACATTAACTGCTACAAAAGCCAGGGTACATTAAAAAAGCAGTAAATACTGCTAACAATTCCAGCTATCATTTTCTTTCTTTGGCCACACCTAGTGGTGCTCAGGGATTATCCCCGGCTCTTTACTCAGGGATTACTTTTATTTTCTCCAAGGACCATATGAGATATCAGGGGATCAAACCTAGGTGAACCACATGCAAGGCAAGCATCCTACCAGCTATACGTCCAGAAAATGGTCAGCATCCAGTAGTTCATACATAAATTAAAAAGCTTTTAGAGTGTTATGATTCCCAGACTAGACTAAAAAAACATGTCAAACACTCCCTACCCCCACTCCACTCCACACACACACACACACACACACACACACACACACAGAACAATTGAGTCTTTCCATTTGAAGTTTTGCAGTTTTAGGTGTCACTAGATAAAGGCAACTCATTTTACAATACTAGGTCCAATGTTAGCCTACAGCTGCCTTAGCTAAAGAAAAAAAATGTATTTTATGCCTCCAAGTATTTTTTCTGACTTTGTTTTTATCTGTAGGAGAAGGTGATGTTTGGGTCACACTCAATAGTACTCAGGAACTAATCCCTGCTCAGATCTTTGGGATCTTTCCTTTCACGCAGTTTTTAGGGGACCTTAGAGATTTAGCAATTGAATGTGCACATGATTGAACCTGAACCTCCTACATGAAAGGCATGCACTCCACTTCCTTGAGCCATCTCCTTGACCCCCTCTTTTAATAACAACTTTGAGATAAAATTCACATATCATAAAATTCGTCTTTGAAAGTGCACAGTTTGGGGATTTTTATTATAATCATAGATTTGTGCAAGCATCACCATTTTCTACTTGTAGAATATTTCATCAGCCATAAAGTAACCCCATCTCTAAAACACTCTACATTCCTTATTTTAATCCTACTCTATTGATTAGTTTACTCTGTAATCTCATATAAATGGAATTATACTGTTTTCTTTATCTGGATTCTTTCACTTAAAGTATAATTTTCAAGGTTTACTCATATTGCAGAATGAAACATTTGATTTTTTGTATATTTAAATAGCATTTCAACATAGCAATACTAGGCTCAAACTGAATATAGTAAGTAAGGTCAAGAGATATACGTGACAACCTGTCAGTGTCTGTATTGCAAACCAGAATGTGCAAATTGAGACACAGAGAGAGACAGAGACAGAGACACATAGACACAGAGAGAGACAGAGATACAGAGAGACAGAAAGAAAGAGACAGAGACAGAGAGACAGAAAGAACCAAAGAGAGACAGAGAGAGAGCCTGTTATAGAGGAAGATAGTAGGGGTGGGAGAAAGGAAATGGGGCACATTAGTGGTGGAAAATGTGCACTGGTGGAGGGATGGGTGTTGAAATACAGTATGACTGAAACCGAATAATGAAGAGCTTTACAATGACCTATTGTATGTAATTCAATAAAATTTAAAAACAGAAAAAAAAATTTTACATACTAATATATAAGTTTGTTTATCAGCCATTGTTAATGAGCATTTTAATTGTTTTCACTTTTTGGGCTGTTGTCAATAATGTTGCTATAAATATTTATATACAATTTTTATGCACAATATTTTAATGAATATAAGTTTTTAACTCACTTTGACATATTTCTGAGTGAGTTGTAGGGATATTATAATAAGTTCATATTTAACATTTTGAAGAACTGTCAAAATACTTTCCAAAGTGGCTTGCCCAGCTTAAAATATTTTTGGTCTATATATGGACTTCAATTTGTCAGAATCTTGTTAATACTCATTTTCATTTGTTTATTTTAGCTACTTTATTTGTGTAAGCATATCATTATAGTTTTGGTTTATAGTATACTAATGCCTAACAAAGGTGAACAATATTTCATGTTTTTAAAGATATTTATAAAGTTGTCTTTTGATAAAGTATTTCAATAATTTCCCAACTTGAAACTGGGCTATTGCTATTTTCCTTTTCCATTACTAACTTTAAGTTTTCTTTAGATATTATGGATACAAATTGTATATTATTTTAGATTATTTTCAAGTATTTTTGCTTTGTATGGGATCTTTTCACATTTTTGTCTTTTGAAACATGTTGTGCTTGCTTGCTTCTCTTAATATCTCCTTTTAACACACGTTAATGAGCACAGTTTACATATAATATAGCAAAGAAACAACAGGATTAACAATCACTGTCTTCACTGTCTTCCCGTTCATCATTGATTTGCTCGAGCGGGCACCAGTAACATCTCCATATGACCTGTCTCATGCAAGTAGGGCCCAAGGGCACCTGCTTGCTCCAGGAACATAAAGAGCCTCAAACCATTCCGTCATGTCATGGGAATGAGGTCTATAATTGTTACTGGTATCTGGCATATCAAATACGACACGGGTAGCTTGCCAGGCTCTGCCTTGCGAGGGGAAGTCCAGATGTGGAAAATGGAGGTCCTCATGGAGTGGGGGATCGTCTGGCTTGTTGTGAGGCTCTGCTGGGCTGGATTAAAAAAGACTGCAGCAGGGTGGATCTGGATGAGCCGGGCTGTGATAGGCTGGTCTGCTGGGTGGAATTCTGATGAGGGGGAAGTCCGGATGTGGAAAATGGAGGTCCTCATGGAGTGGGGGATCTTCTGGCTTGTTGTGAGGCTGTGCTGGGGTGGCGGGCCAGGGCTGAGAACCTGCCATCCCTCCCGGGAGCCTCATGAGCAGCTGGGCACAGTGAGAGCCAGTAGCAGCTCTGCCCCATGTCTGTCTCTGGATCAGCATACCTGGGCCGGATTAAAAAGACTGCAGCAGGGTGGATCTGGATGAGCTGGGCTGTGATAGGCTGGTCTACTGGGTGGAGTTCTGATGAGGGGGAAGTCTTGATGTGGAAAATGGAGATCCTCATGGAGTGGGGTTCGACTGGCTTGTTGTGAGGCTCTGCTGGGGTGGTGGGCCAGGACTAGAACCTGCCATCCCTCCCTGGTGCCTCATGAGCGGCTGGGCACAGTGAGAGCCAGTAGCAGCTCTGTCCCATGTCTGTCTGGATTAACAATAGTTAATCCATGTCTGAATTAACAATAATAATTTTTATTCTGAGCAACTTCTTTCAGAGAGGATAATTCCTTTTTCTTTTGCCCCATACTATAGCTATATGAGTCATAGTAACCATCCTCCGGTTCCCTGGTGTATTCGGAGCTGGTGACTGTCCACCCAACTTATGGATGAAAGAATAGAGCCACAGGCTAGGATCAGTGGCAGTTTATTCAAAATTAACCCAGGTTTTTATAGGAAAATCGCGGATGGTTGTGGATAGCAATTTACACATAGATGTGGTTGAACATTAATATAAGCAATCAACAGATTCCAGGATAAATATTCATAGAAGATCCACCCAACAAAGGAATCTGTTTTTGGGCTCTAGTATTCTAGATACTGTCTAGGCAGTCTGCCCAAGGATGAATTCCACAGAAGGACATATTGCATTTCTCCTTTCCTTTACTAGCAATCCATTCAAACAGTCATATTAAATTCACTTTTTAATAATATTTCTTTTCATTTAATACAAACACATAAGAGATGTAGATTTTTATCAATACTCTAGATCCAGCTTAAAATGGTCTCTCTGGACTCATTGTAAATGGTGGATTTTCCTGAGGGCATCTCCATATCCTGGGAATTTCCAGACTAGATTCCTCAGGCCAGGTTAGTTTTTCTCAATTCCAACAGTGTCCTTATTTATTTACTTCTTTTTGCGTCATGTCAGAGTTTGTTCCATAACCATGCTCTTAACTTATTATACTTCTTATGGCCCTTATGCTCTCCCATGTTGAATGTAACCAGGATAGCCGAGGGCTGCCCCAGGTCCATCCAAGTCCCTCTGCAGGATCTACCTTTTGGGATGTAAAGAACTCAGGTCAATCTAAAGGCAACTGAGGCTTAAGTCAGGCATATATGATGGATGCCCAGGAGTAAATGTTATTCGGAGTCAATTAACTACCACATTACAAAAGCATAGCATTAACTGTCTTCCTTTGTGTATACTAAAATGATATTGTTCTAATATAAAAATATGCAAAGGACATAAAGGAAAGAGAAAAGTCATATTTCAGTAACATACAAAATTCAGAGGAGGTTTGACTTCACAAGCTGTTGTGTCTGATTTGGGGGTATTTATGACTAAAAGATAGGGGATAAAGAACATCAAGGAGAGGGTAAAGATAACACGGAGGACTGGGAGTGTCCGGGGTGGGAGAGGCTGTGTTATCATATAGTTAGGTTATAGTGGGTATAACTCAACTAACCTAAGCTCCCTGCAGGAGGAAATAGGAAAATCTAATGTCAAGTCTAAAAAGCTTAAAAGTATGATCCAACATAATACACCCCAATTATAAACCAATAATATTACTTCTAATCTAATGAGTTCCATGATTTGAGGAGTGATATAGATTACTAAAGTTTTTGCTTTTCTATCTGCTGAAAACTGCAACAATGAGAATTTGTGTTATTTCTTATAAAGGATGGCAAATTTTATGTGATTGTTGATAATGCAAAGTGAAACTATAGTTTATAAAACAAAGTTTTTGAAATATTGTAGCCTGCACAGATAAAAAGAGATAAATTAGTTATTCTCCTTAATATTTTTCTATTCATGGTTTATTTTAAGCAGATCTTTAAAGCAGTTCCTCATGTCAGGGTAGATCACAGTCAAAGACATAAGTTAGACATTCGGAGAAATGATTGTAATATATGTATTTTTTTCCCTCACCAATAATAAGCATAATTTAATTGGTAGAAATTAATTTTAAGATCTAAAATAGGAATGTATGGATTTTAACAAATATTAAAATATCCATGAGTATGGAGCCAGCTACTGCCCTTTACATATTTGTCCAATTTATTTAAAGATTTATATAATTTGAATTAATTTTGTCATAAAAATTTAACAGCACTCACTTTTATTGATAATTTAATCCTGCTGGAAAAAATCAGGGAAACATATTATAATCTGTATGAAACATCAGTTCTCATTTATTAGTATTTTAAAATTTTACACTAATCTGGGGCGGAGCGATAGCCCAGCGGGTAGGGCGTTGCCTTGCACGCGGCCGGCCCATGCCGGCCTGGGTTCGATCCCGGCATCCCATATGGTTCCCGGGCACCGCCAGGAGAAATTCCTGAGCAAAGAGCCAGGAGTAACCCCTGAGCATAGCCGGGTGTGACCCAAAAAGAAAAAAAAATTTACACTAATCTTTGCTGATGTAGAGGAGTGAAATGAAAAATTTTCTAATATCTACAAAATTCTAAGACTTTACAACACATAGTGAAATTAATTGCTTAAAAAGTGGTCAGTAATAAAAGTAGTCCATTGAACACTCACCATGTTTAATATATAACAGTTGGTAGAGTGAATTAATAACTTGTCCGACCAACAAAAGCACAACTTCAACTCATTCTCCACTGCTCACAGTTGAACTTGGAATGTTTTAGAAGCAGTTCCTGAATAACAATTCTTTAATGCTGCCTGTAATATAGAATGTCAAAGCATAGTTGTGATCAATAATCCTGATATTCTAATAACAATTCTATTCATTAAGAATTCTACTGGGGGCTGGAGTGATAGCCCAGCGGGTAGGGCGCTTGCCTTGCACGGGCCGGCCTGTGCCGCCCAGGTTCGATCCCCGGCGTTCCATATGGCCCCCGAGCACTGCCAGGAGTAATTCCTGAGTGCAGAGCCAGGAGTAACCCCTGAGCATTGCTGGGTGTGACCCAAAAAAAGGAAAGAAAAAAGAATTCTACTGGGAATGTACGATTTTTAATACTGATAATGGAGCTGACACTAAACTTTTAATGCTCTTGAAGTGAATAACAGGATCTGTTCAATCAAATGAATTTCCAAATAAACGTGTCAGGATGGCCGAGTGGTCTAAGGCTTGAATCACTTCTTGAACTTGAATCACTTGAATCCCGTTATTCATCGATTTGCTCGAGCGGCGCCAGTAACATTTCCATTGGACCCTATCACGTGCCAATGTAGCCCAATGGCATCTGTTTGATTCAGGAATATGAAGAGCCTCAAACCGTTCCCTTCAGGGTCTTAACAAGGAAGTCTGACCATCTTGTAGGTGGGCGGCCACGTGATCTTTTGACATCCCGTGGGATCCAGTCAGTAATGGCTCTAGTCCAGTGATTGTCTCCAAATCGCATTACATGTCCAGCCCATCTGATTTTCGATGTCTTGGCAAACGAGACAGCGCCCCTGATTCTGGAATAGCGACGGAGGTCAGAACTCCGGATTCCTTCTCTCACTTGAGTGAGGCGTGATATTCCAAGCATAGCTCTTTCGATGCCTCTCTGGGAGACCCGAATAGCATTCTCATCCTGCTTTCGTAGGGCCCAGGTCTCTGAGGCGTATGTTAATGCAGGGAGAACGGGTGGAGTCGAAGAGATTTGCCCGGAGCCGGAGGTTCTTTTGTCCTTTTTAGCTATTTCTTCGATGCCTTTGAAGGCATTCCATGCCGCCTCTCTTCCCTCCTGCGCAGCTCAGGTTTTAGGTCGTTCATCATGTTGACTTCTCGACCTAGGTACCACATAACTGCTGCATTCAGAGATGTTTGTTCCATTGAGAGTGAATGGGGCCTCTGGAACTAGTTCATTTCTCATGAACATAGTTTTCTTCAGATTCACCTGTAGACCTACCTTTCCACATTCTCGGTCAAAGTCAGCCAGCATTTGTGCCGCTTGGCTAATGTTTGGTGTTATTAGAACGATGTCATCAGCGAAGCTGAGGTGGTGTAGTTGCCGACCATCTATCTTCACTCCCATTCCTTCCCATTCTAATTGTCTCATGATGTTCTCGAGGGGTGGCACTGAAGAGTTTTGGTGAGATGGTATCACCCTGTCGAACCCCTCTTTTGACATCAATGATCACTTCTTTGTAGAATGGTGAGATCCTGGTGGTGAATCCGTAATACAGCTCACGAAGGATCTTGATGTATTGGGTTTGAACACCCTGTTTGACTAGGGCTTCGATGACTGCTTCAGTCTCCACAGAATCAAAGGCTTTCTGTAAATCAATGAACGTGAGACAGAGTGGCATCTTGTACTCCCTACAAACCTCAATGAGCTGTCTGTACTTTCAATGCACGTACACTGGCATCGGAAGCATATATTGAGGATCTGATGCTGCAAGCAAGAAAGATCAAGTACGACATCATTGGTCTGACTGAGACGAGGAGGCGCCAGTCGCATCATGCTGTATTTGACACCGGAGAAGAATTGTTCCTTGGAACATGTGATGAAAGAGGCATTGGTGGCGTTGGTGTCCTTGTCAACACGAACATGGCTGTCAACATTGATTCATTTGCATGCCTAACAAACCGAATAGGACGATTACACTTGAGGAGATGTGTACCACTACCAGCAATTTCTATCTTCATTGTCTATGCACCAACATCCACATACAAAGAAGATGAAATTGAGAAATTCTACATGGAATTGGAGGAGTTCTATAAAAAAGATCACACCTTCTACAAGATCATAGTCGGTGATTTTAATGCCAAGATAGGACCGAGAAGATCGGGCTGAAGAACTCCACATCGGGACCCATTGCCTAGAATGGAACGAACAGGGTGAGAGACTATCTGAGTTCATCATGTCCACCAAGACTATTCATGGGAACTCACAGTTTCAGAAGGCTGAAGCGAAACGTTGGACATGGGAATCTCCTGGTGGACAGTTCCACAATGAAATTGACCACATCATCTTCAATCGACGGTTTTGTCTGACCGATGTTGCTGTCGTCCCCCAAATTCCAGACAGGATCGGACCACCGTCTCCTTCGGGCAAAATTCTACTTTCCTCAACGGGGAGAAAAAGCTGCAAAGTTTAAGAAGAGAACTCCCAGAACGACCACCAACTGGGAACTCTTTGGCACCATTGCGGCAACATGGGAAGATACCATCATTGATGACATCGATGAAGAATACAACCGACTGGTTCAACACCTCCATGATTGTGCGAAGAATGCCGAGAGAGAGAAAGACACAAAAAGGACGCTTGTCTTCAGAAACTCTTGAGCTCATTCGCCAACGTGGCAAGGCGAGAGCCTCAGGAGACCAAATGCTAACGTCCAAGCTTGCTAAACAGTGCAGAGAAGCGATAAAAGCAGACCTCAAATTACAGAAGAGCAGAAATACTGTAAGATGCAGCAGAAGCCGGGAAAAGTATTCGCACTGCCCGCCTGTCCTTCACCAACTATAAGACCAAGATGACTGCCCTCCGACGCCCTGATGGATCTATCACATCTTCCAGAAAGGCAATGGAGAAGATTATCCAGGACTTCTACTCAAATCTCTTTGATAGCCACATCCACCTGCCCACATACCAAATTCCACAGGATGGATATGTCATTCCCAATGTTCTCCCTTCTGAAATCCTACATGCCATCTCATCGGTAAAGAAGGGAACAGCACCAGGCCCAGACAAAGTCAGACCCGAACATCTGAAGAATCTGCCGTCGGTACTTATCAATACACTAGCTCGGCTCTTCACATGATACCTGTCCGAATGCAAGGTGCCCCTCCCAATGGAAAACCAGCAGGACAGTTCTACTGTTCAAGAAGGGAGACATTCACGACATCGGGCAACTATCGCCCCCCCATCTGCCTGTTGTCTGTCATCTACAAGCTGTTTACACGAGTCATCCTGAACAGGATTAGCAGAACACTAGATGAAGGACAACCATGCGAGCAAGCAGGTTTCCGGAAAGGATTCAGCACAATCGACCATATCCACACAGTAACCAAGCTCATTGAGCTCATTGAGTGGTCTAAGGCACCAGACTCAAATGTTAATAATATAATAATTCAACTCATTAAGAAAATTAATTAAATAAAATGGAAAATTCTTAAGCTTGTATTTTATGTAATAAACATAAAAATATGTTTATTTTTCAGTGCCAATAACAGGCCAGTTCTTCAAAGTGTCATAAACAATGATAAAAAAATTAGCATGAATCAGATAAGCAGGTTTTCTGAATGTTGGCCTAATTATGCCATGTTATCAATTAGTCTTTATTCATCAGACATTTCATTTTGCTCTGCTTAATGAATTGTCTGAAAATGTTGTATAGCTTATTTAAATAAAACAATTTAAGTATGTATTCAGAATTGTTTTAGCAAGATCTAAGAATTAATTATATGTTTCAAATTAAATGCACTTTTTTTGCTATATGACATGATAATATGACAAACAGTAGGCAGTTCACCAAAGATGAGTCTCCTGAAATGACTGGTCAGAGAAGATAAACTTTCATTTTGAAATTTTTTGAAATCTATTCTCTAAACTTTTCAGTCTCCTATCTCTCTTTTCTGGCAGATAGTCAAGTTAGCTTGTTTTTCTCATAATTATTTACATCAAGTCAACTCCCGGAGGTTGTATGTGGTTATTTTATGTTTACTCCTTTCTCAGCTTCTGCCAAGACTTTTTAATCACAGTGCAAACATACAAAAATGAGATGTTGGGTACCAATAAAAGTATGTGCATAAATAAATAAAAATACGGTAAAAATAGTAATTCAGCATACGCAGGGATTAAGCAGCAAAAGGCAGTTGATATTCACTAAACCTTGTAAATTAATGAGGCTTTTCTCAATTAATTTCAAGTTGAATTTGCAATGCAGACAAATAATTTTGAAAGAAAAAGGAGACCAAATTTTAAAAGAAAGGGAGAATCCAGGCAGATGAGATGAAATGGCATATTCAATAAAATAAAGCAGGGACTAAAAGTGTTTAAGGTAGTTTCTCAGACACCGTGTGGGACAGTAGAAACACATCAGTCTAGCACATAGAGTAAATCATACAAAGCTGTCCAAACTCAGGCCCTAAGACCCTGTCCCTCTCACAGAGATCATGACTCAATGGGCTGGAATGAATCCATTACACTCCAGACATGATGCATTCACTTTCATTTGGGATCATTCAAATCTATTATACATGTGTTCGATATTAACCTAAAATTGCTATTAACCTAAGTATTTAGTATTAAACTTAAAAAAGACTAAGCAAGTTTGTTTGGGATCAAAGAATTACAATTTAGGGGGTTAGAGAGATAGTACAGAGGGTGGGTCATTTGCCATATATGTGACTGACTGGGTTCAATGATCTGCATGCCATATAGTTGCCTTCCCTCTTAAAGTCCAACAAAGCATATAAATAGGGAGTAAGCCCTAGCACTGTAGGGTGTGATCCCAAAACCAAAACAACAACAACTAAAAGATTCAGTGAGAAAAAAATATTATATTTCAGGGTATACAGACTTAACAGAAACCTAAAACTTGACTCCAGAGAGACTGCAACTAAGTTTATTTTGCTTAGAGAGCTAGAAAAAAGGATGAAGTGAGATATTAGAGTGGTTAATGATCAGGTGAAGTAGTTGCACCTTAAAATGGTTAGATAAAGGGGTCACAAAGGAAAATTAGGCCAAAATTCACACTTTTAGTTCTATTTGAAATAGGATACTCTTTCTGTCTCTCACTGTCTCTCTCTGTCTCTCTGTCTCTGTCTGTCTCTCTCTCTCCTTTGTTTTGTTTCTTTGAATGTTGATGGACTATCACCTAGGGCAAATTGGTTGCTTGACTTTATATGAAAATTTCTCCACTAACCTTAACTTGCATCCTTCCCCCTCCACCCTTTATTTAATTGAATCACCATGAGATACACAGTTATAATGTTTTTCATGATTGGGTTTCAGTCATACAGTGTTCCAATAGCCATTCATTCACCAGCGAACATTTCCCACCAACTATGCCCCTAGTTTTCTACCTGCCACGCTGATAATTTTCTGCTCTCTGTCTCTCTTTCCCTGCTCTCTCTTGTTTTAGGTATCATGATTTGCAGTATAGATACTGAAACGTTATGTATATCACTCTACTCTTTTCAGTATTTCAGCACTCGTTCTTGCCCAGAGTGATCTTTTCCGACTATCATTGTTATAGTGGTCCTTTCTCTGTGCTAACTGTACTCCCCCCACTCATGGAAGCATTCCAACTATGGACCAGTTTTCTACCCTCTTTTCTATTGACTTTGTGTATTAGTCTAATATTATGTTTTTTTATATCCCATAAATGAGTGCAATCATTTTGTGTTTGTTACTGCCCATCACTCAGCGTGTCTTTCCATGTCCTTCCATGTATAAGCAAATTTCCTGACTTAATTTTTCCTAGGGGCTGTGTCGTATTCTGTTTTGTAGATGTACCAAAGTTTCTTAATTCACACGTCTGTTCTGTATGTTCTTGGGTAATTGGTTATTTCCAGATTCTGGTGATTGTAAACAGTATTGCAATGAACATTGAAGTGCAGATGACTTTTCTGCACTGTGTTTTAGGACCCCTAGGGTATATTCCCCCAGAGGAGTATTGCTGTGTGTTTTGAAAGCCCAATTTCTAATTTTTTGAAGAATTCCATAGTTTTTCAGGAAGGCTGGGCCAGACACCATCCCCAGCAGCAATGAATGACAATCTCTTTCTCCGTGCATCTGCGCCAGCACGGGTTGTTCTTATTCTTTTAGATGTGTGACAGTCTTGGTGGTTGTGAGATAATATTTCATTGTTTTAGTTAGTGCAAGGTATATTTTCATGTGCTTTTGGCCATTTGTATTCCTTCTTTAAAGAAGTTTGTGTTCATTTCTTCTCCCCATGTTTGATAGGGTTGGATTTTTTGGTTGTAAAATTCTACAACTGACATATATCGTTGACATTATCATTATAATATAATGATATATCATTATATCACTAGACCTTTAATATATTATATCATATAGTATCATATTATTATATCATTAACCCCTTAATATATATACATTAACCCCTTAATATCATATACATATACATAACCCCTTCATATCATATACATATGGGTTTTGGTTAAGTTTTCCCTTTCCGTGGGTTGTCTCTTTATCTTGGTCACCATTTCGTTTGAGGTGCAGGAATTTCTTAGTTTGATGTAGTCCCATTTGTTTATCTTTGCTGCCTATTGCTTGGTCAGTGGTGTTTAATTCTTAAAGATTCTTAAAGATGCCTTTAGCTTCAACACAATTAAGAGTTTTGCCTATACTTTCCTGTATGTATTACACGGATCCTCATTTGCTATTGAGTTCTTTAATTCATTTTGATAGACTTATGTGAATGGCATTAAAAAGAAGTTTGAGTTCTTTTTTCACATGCAGCTGCCCAGTTTTCCCAGCACTGCTTGTTGAGAGGCTTTTCTTGCTCCACTTCATATTTCTTGCTTCTTTATCAAAGAATAAATCAGCATATATTTGAAGGTTGTATCAGAATTTCACCTCTATTCCATGATTCTGAGGGTTTGTTTTTATTTCAATGCCATGCTCTTTTAATTATTTCACTCTGTAGTACAGTTTGAAGTTGGGGACAGTGATACTTCCGATCTTTTTTCTCCCAATGATTGCTTTAGCTATTCATGGAGGGGTTGCTGCTATATATGAATTTCATAGTGTTGCATGTGTTTCTTTGAAAAATGTTATGTGTATCTCATTTGGAACTGCAATGAATCTGTGCATTGCTCTAGGGAATATTGCCATTTTGATTATGTTAACCCTTCCAATCCATGAACAAAGGATGCTTTCATTTCCTTATGTGTCTTTTTTCATTTTTTTGGCATAGTGTTCTGTAGTTTTTCATCAGTTCTTTAGTATTCTATGGTACTTGATTATCAGAGGGACAATTTTTTATTAATATCTCCTTTTTGTCTTTCATTATTTGTATATAGGTAAAGCATGGACTTTTGTGTATTGATTTTGTAAACTGCCCTTTTTCTATACAAGTCTACTGTTATTAACAGATTTTTTTTGTAGAATCTTTCAGATTTTTGAGAAATAGTATAATGTCATCTGCAAATAGCTAAAGTTCGTGTTCTCCTTTTCCTATCTGGATGCACTATTTTTTCTTTTGCCTAAATACTTTGGCATGTACTTCAAGTACTATATTGAATAGAAGTTGAAGAGAAAGTAGCCTTACCTTGTGTGTGATTTTGGAGGGAAGGCTTTTAGTTGTTCCTCACAGAGAATAAGGTTTGCTGTGAACTTAGCTTATATTGAGGAAAGTTCCTTCCATTACCATTTTCTTGAGTGTTTTTTTAATCATGTATGTGTCCTGGACTCAAATGCTGTCTCTACATATTTTGATGTGAATTTAATTTAACTTAATTTCCTTGAAAGTGATAGAACTATTAAAGTATTATAGATCTTAGTTCTTCCTTGGGAGGTAATAGAAATCTGGGAATTTGTTCATTAATTTATTCATTTTTTTCTAGGTTCTCTTGTTTTGTGGCATAAATAGGTTCAAATACTCTCTGATGATCCTTTGAATTTCTTGGTTTCTGAAAATAATTCATTTTATTGGTGTTCTTTCTCTTTTTTTGCAAGTCTTGTTAGTGCACCCTCAACTTTTCACAAACTTTGTAAAGCATAGACAAAGCTTTTCAAGATGTTTCAGTAAATACATGTTATCTATTAGGAAGAATCCTTGCTAAACAGAGGCTTAAATTATCATTATCATCATCATCATCATCATCATCATCATCTCATCATCATCATTTTCTTTGTGGATCACACCCAGAAATGCTCCTGGCTCTGCACTAAAGAATTACTCCTGGAGGTGCTTGGGGGCCATATTGGATGTCAGGAATCGAACCTGGGTCATCTGTATGCAAATTAAACTCCCTACCCACTGTGCTATAATTCCAGCCCCATATTCTTACATTAATATAAATGAAAAGGTGTCGGGAGTGGTGCCGGGGTCCCGACAGTGTCGGGAAGCGAGTTCCATTCTACCTCTGAATGGATGAAGACTCAGGAATCTGATGCAGTTTTAAAAGGGCTTTGCTATCACAGGTTCCAATATACAATCCAAGAGCAGGGAAAACCTCCAGACTCTGGGTTCCCAGCTAGGCCCCAGCCAGGTGTAGGCCAAGATGGCTGCCACCACGTGTTGCGGCCCAACAGAGAATGGAGAGGACGGAGAAGCAAAACACCAAGGGAAGCCGAAAGGGCAAAAGGGGGAAAAAGAGAGAGCTTCTTTCTTCTTACAGCTTATTTTATAGCTAGAAATCCACCCAAACTCCCCAGCCCAGCCCATTCTGGGCTGGGCTATCTAGAGATGAAAACAGGAAAATAGCTCTATAGAAATGTAGCAACTTCAGGAGACCTTCTGACTGTTTACAAAGACCCAGAGCTAATTCAAAGCCTCCTAGCAGAGCTGGGAAAAGCTATAAGCTAAATGTAACTTCCCCTGGCAGGAAGGATCAAATGCCCTCAGGTAATTTCTCCCAGCACCTCACCTAATGTCTTGAGCCAAGATCTGCCTGTAATTGCCTTTATAGGGTAGAGAAGGGTGTTTCTGAGATGGCATGTCTCTGTACCAAAGACTAATGCTAATGCCAGTTAAATATTTCTCCAAGCCTTCACAAGAGTCTCGTCTACTTCAAGGTAGTTTTGTATTTTAGTTGCCTTTGAATTATCAGGGAGCTATGCTTGCTTGCTTGGAGGCAAACAGCATTTCTCTCTGGTCTAATTACTTAGAGATCCAATGTGGCCAGGCAAATATGCTGGTAAGATCTGGCTAGTCCCACGATTATTGTGGTAATAAGAGAATATTTATACCAGCCTGTACAGAATACATGGTCAGATAAGACTGCCACATTCAGACTACCCCCCTATCTATGAAGTGACCTACAGGAGGCAATCCAGGGCAGATGCAGAGGCCTAGGCTTTTAGGTGTCCTGCAACAAAAGGGAGAATATGAAATGGAGAATTAGGGTTTAGAGTTAGGAGATGGGAATGAAATGAACACCCAAGAATCTTGAGTCTCATAAACCCAGTATAAGATAGGTGAGTTCTTCTAAATCAAGTCTTTCCATTCCCCACAAAGATGCCAGTATTCATTTGAAATAAGCAACCACTAAATTTGTTTGGGCATATAATATGACCAAACATATGTTATGGTACTATTTATTTGATTGTTTTTTGAAATTCAACAAACATGGAGATTCTGTTCATAAGTTACAACTAAATTCCCTGATAAAACAGAAGAAATTTTGATAACACAGGGACTGATGCCTTTCAATGAGGAACTGATTCTGTCATATCTATACAGGATAATCATTTTTCTAGAGCTTGTCAAGTGATTTGTCGTATCATAGCAGCAACAATAAAATTTTTCTCTTAGGCTCTAATTAGACACTTTGGTCAAAAAAGTAGAATGTCAGACAGTCTTTATATCTGTGATGACTTAAATAAAATGTAACAAAACATACGGTAATATTTTATTCAAATATAAAATAAACTTTTACTTTTGTACCTGATCATTTATTTGGCATACAGTGAAAATGAAGAATTTTGTACATTTATTCAGTCTGTAGATGTTTGATCAAAAACAAAGCAGAACAAAACAAAAAGAAACTACCTTAATTCAAATATTCTCCACCCCTAATATAGGCAGGGGTGCATAATTTCCTTTGTTATTTTTCTTTCAATGACTACTTAATTCTTCAATTTTCAAATTGCACCAAAGTTCCTTGTCACTTGACTTCCCATTGTTCATCAATTTGCTTGAGCAGGTGCTAGTAAAGACTTCATTTGTTAGGAATAAGGTCCATTATTGTTACTGGTTTTGGCATATTGAATAAACCACGGGTAGGTGGCCAAGTTCTGCCAAGTGGCTCTGGGCTCATCCCAGTGGGGCCCAGTCTCTTTCTATCTCAGACCATCAACTATCCAGGCCCACGGGGCAGAGCACTGGGTGTAGAGAAGCCTGTCTTCTTTTTCCCATCTGCCAATGTAGCTAGACACTGCAGCCACACATTTTAGTGTATTGAAAAAAGATCATCTTTAGAAACATGTCTATAAAATGGTTATTATTGTTGCCTTCATTGGAAAAAATATTCTATTAGTCTTCTTTAAAGTCACATTTCAAAGTGTGGTTAAAGAATAATACCTTCTAACTTGAAAATACTTCATTATTTTGTTTTTTAAATTTTTATTATATTACCATGATATCGACAATTACAAAACTGTTCATGATTGGGTTTCAGTCATATAATGAGTTGGGAAGAGTGCATTGGTTAAGGGGTGGTTGCTGAAAATATTTTTTAAATAGGAAAATATAAAACAGTTACAATAAAACAAATTTATATCACATAATCCAAACTGATGATTCTCTGAAGTGGTTATACGGTAAAAAAAAATTAGACTTTTTAACTTTATTTAAATGAAAGCAAATAATCTCTTTAGCAAAATGTATCAAAATAGCTATTTAAATTTTGTATATACAATAATATAATCTATGAAAGTTGAATACTTACTAATAAGGAGTCAAAATAAATTTCTCTGTCAGAAGTCACTGGCACTTAAAAATATATACATATTTTTTCCCTTACTTGTAAGCATGAAACGCCTTCAAGAGCATAGACGAAATTGTAAAGAAGATGAAGAATCTCTGGCTCTGGGCACACCTTTTTTGACTCCACCATACTTCCTGCATTAACATATGCCTCAGAGACCTGAGGACACTATTCAGGTATCCCAAAGAGGAATCGAAAGAGTTATGCTGGATATCACGCTCAAGTGAGAGAAGGAATCCAGAGTTCTGTCCTCCATCAACGGTCAATAATCAGGGACATTGTCTTGTTTTGCCAAGATAATGAAAATTAGTTGGGCTGGACACATAATGCGATTTAGGGATAACTACTGGACTAGAGCTGCTCCTGACTGGATTCCACTGAATGTCAAATAACCGTGTTTCTGCCCACCTATGAGATGGTCAGACTTCTTCATTAGAAACTTGAACAAATGATTTGAAGCTCTTCATGTTCCTGGAGCAAGCAGATCCCATTGGGCTATACCTGCATATGGCAAGAACCAGTGAAAACATTCCTGGCACTCACTTGAGCAAATCAATGAACAACAGGAAGATAAGTGTAAGTAATATTTATTTGTTAGACTATTCTTACTGCTCATTATAATTGACTATTGTTGTTTTAATCACATTAGGTAGCTAATTACATAAAATTAATACATAGCATTGTATAACAGAAAAGTCATGTTCATGTTAAGTATGTAATTATGTTCCAAATATATTACTGAAAAATGTTAATTATTTTATATTATTATATTACTATAGTAATAGTAATATACTATATTATTAGACTATATTATTAATATGTTAATAATATTTTATATTATTATTATTTTAGTAACCCTTTTGTTGTTTTTGTATGGTCGTGCTCCTTCTTACCCAATGCTGCCAGCAGAAGGGTGCTCTTGCTTATTTTGGGTATTAGGATTTTGACTGTTTAAGAAATTTCTCAGTTGTTCAGGTCCAAACTATCTGGGTCTCTGTGGTGTTCCATCCACCTTCTTAGTATTCCTACTCCATTGCAACAAACTGTGCCTGTAGTCTGTGGTTCATATTTACCAGGAAAGTTTTCTTTCTTCTCATACAATGATTGCAAACCTCTGCTTGATATTAAAGTGAGATCAGAGGCCCACAGTTATTTCTCACAAAATGATCAGATTAAAATTCGTCATGAATATAGACATTTAACAAATGTTAACACTGAGATTTATGTATTGTTTATTATAGAAGAAAACATACTTTTAATTTTAATTTACTTTTATTGAACTTTTTGCCTGTGCTTGTAACTCCTCAGACATTATGTTGTCTCTATTTTTCAATACAAAAGCTTCTTTTAAAGGGTTAGATTTTGTGGGGTGAATTTTTCAATTACTTTATGGTTTCCATCAAGATCATTCTCCCCATTAGTCTGTATTAAGTGTTCTTAGGTAAATTCTTGTGGAAAATACTTTCAAAGAAGACTTGGTAACCCTGGACCTGAATTTATGTGATTTCTATAGGCTACAACAACTAATTTAAAAAAATGCACAATTTCCATGCATATATGTGACTCCACTTTCAAAATTATTGTTTTGAGGTTTCGTACTTAAATTCTTTCTGTTCTCCTATCAGAAAGTCTTGTTTAAGTAATCCATCTACTTACTTTATCTAACACTTGACAGACTTTCATTTCAGTGTATCAAAATATCTTGGCTGTTAGCTGAATACATTTGTATTTAAATTTTTTTAAATAATTAAAAAGATGTGAACTTATAAAAAACCTCCCACAAGTGGAACATCACAAAGTCTGAATGAGTTTTCAATTCCAGTTTATTTCCTTGTCTTTTAAGACTTAACCTTAGGGCCAGAGAGACAGTACAGAGGACAAAGTACTTGATTTGCATGCAACCCACCTCAATTGGATCCTTCCTACTGCATATGGTTCTAGAGCACCTCCAAGAATAACCCCTAAACACAGAACAGGGAGTCAGCCCTAAGCATTGCAGAATGTGGCTTCAAACAAAAGTAAACTAACCAAAGCAAACAAACACATGGACTTGACCTGGTACAAATTCTCCAAGAATGAAAACCAACACAGATAGTCTCTTAGGTGCCTGGAGTTTCCTTAAACTATGATAAATATAGACTTCATCATGGACATATTACTAAATCATTCTATAGCAAATTCTATAAGATGTTAATGAGAGATCTCTGTAAGTCGGGGGCGCAGAGATGAGACTTCAGGAACAAGACGTAATTTCATTCACTTCACTTGTATCACTTGTCTTCCTGTTGTTCATCAATTTGCTTGAGCAGGCATCAGTAAGGTCTCCATTCATTGGGAATGAGGTCCATTATTAATGTTACTTTTTTGGCATATCGAATATACCATGGGTAGCTTGCCAGGTTCTGCCATGGCTTTGGGTTCATACCAGGGGGCCCAGTCTTTTTTTTCATCACACCAACAGAGGTCTTTAAATATCCAACTCCTGCAGGAAAGCCTTTATCTCTGTATTGAGCTGAAATTCATTAATTTTTAGTAATCACTAGCAGGAAGGACAGCAGCTCATCTTGGCAGCTGACAGCTTATACAAGGACCTAACTCTTAATACCCACAGTATGAAAGGACAACACAACTTAGAGTTAAGTTTGCACTACAGACATTCCACTTATTTAGCATAGGATATAATGAGATGATCTGAAGGAGACAAAGAGAAACCAAACCAGCAGGGGTGTTATATAGATGACGTGAGATAAACAAAAGAATGTGTTACAGTATGCTAATTCAGCCTTGCCTAAGATGCCAAGGCCTTATCAGACATTGAAGTAACAGAAACACAAGAAAAACCTGTTTTCTGTCTGCACTTCAAGTAGCGTTTATTAGACTCCATCTTAGGCTAGCTACAGTCAACAAGGATATGTCGCACAGGAAATGACTTAGGATAGCAGTGTCTGTGTTTCTGCAATCATGAAAACAATCTCACTAGGGAATTGTACATACTAAATCTATTGGGGAGACAGTCTGCCAGAAAACCCTGTGTATCTGTTAATAGGCAGTATCCATCAGATCTTAGCATATCCTTTGATCTGCTTTCCACCAACAAAAAGAAGTGATCAGATGAGGTTCCATTTGAGACCCCTGTGTAACTGCTTTTTTTCTCTTGTGACATGCTGATGGCAAGAGTATCATGATACTTCTTCATGTCTCATACAAGATCAATTCTTGTCCTGGCCCCTGATGTCATATCTTGTCCATCATTAAGAGATTTTCTTCTTTTTTTGTTGGATCAAATAAGACCTGAACCAACAATACTGCATATCAGAACCACAGTTCCTCTAATAGAGAATTTTTGATAACTTAATCAATAAGGAAATTTTTCATATTTATGAAGGTTAAGAGCTGCCCAAAGCCAATTAAAGGAATATATTATTAACATTTTAAGACCCTTTTTCCAGGATAATTTCTTTTATTGATATGTTTGTCACTTAACCCTCTAGCACTATTGGATTGATAATTATTTCTTTTGTATCATTCAGTTCTCTGAAGTAACAGTGTTTTTGTCAGATGTCTCCTCATCTTTAGGTTCTCCTAAATCATCTCTAGTACTAATATATTTTTTCTCAAGCATCTTATTGTCTTACCTTGTTAAATTCAATTTACTTTCTTTAATGCTTTTAGCTTTTAGCTCCAACTACAGTTTTCCTTTTAAAATATTTTCATATCTTTTATTTACATTAATTTTGATATTCTTTAATGTCTAAAGGTTGTTTAATTTGTTATATTATCACATTTGATAGAATGGGTTGAAAAGATGCTTTTATTTGGTTTTAATTTTTATTATATGTGCTACCATATTTTATTTAAACTTAGATGTATTATGCCTTACTAGATTTTGCAACTTTAACGTTCTCCCTCTTTGAAGCAAATTATTTTTATTTATACTGGCATATTTATACATTTGAGAAAAGAAAAAAAATGTTCATAGCAGTGTTAATAAGTAATACGCAGTTGATCCCTTTGAGAAAAAATTTTTAAAACAGATTTCTTCAGATTTAATTTCAATATTTAAATGATCTAATTGTTTAGATGTCTGATTAAAATTTATTTTTATTTCCTTGAAATTTCACTTGATCATTTGACATCCCCTTATTATTGATTTGCTCAAGCAGGCGCCAGTAACATTTCCATTTGACCCTATCACGTGCCAGTATAGCCCAATGGCATCTGCTTGCTTCAGGAATATGAAGAGCTTCAAACAGTTCCTTGAAATTCATCTAAAGCAATATTTCCTGATATGTTCAAATTCTTATTTTAAAAAAAGAGAGAAAACAGTAAAAAGGAAAATAAATGTCCCACAGAGAATTTACTGGTAAGTTATTTGACCATCAAATCAACTTAGATTCAATAAAATATTCAACTTTGCTTTCCTCCTTTTAGTTGTTACTTTTTTTTTTTTTTTTTTTTTTGCTTTTTGGGTCACACCCCCGCGATGCTCAGGGGTTTATTCCTGGCTCTGCACTCAGGAATTACTCCTGGCGGTGCTCGGGTACCATATGGGACGCCAGGGATCAAACCCGGCCAGCACAGGCCAGCCGCGTGAAAGGCAAATGCCCCTACCCGCTGGGCCTATCGCTCCGCCCCGAAGTTGTTACTTCTTAAATTTCTATTGTTACTTTAACAGACTAGGCAAAAACAAAGCACTGAGCTTATCTAAAGAATGATCAGTTCCTTCAATATATTAAAGATAAGCCTTCATTGAACTATTATAAAAGCTAGCCACACATTTCAAATGAAACATTTTCACATTAATCACTTGATCACTTGACATCCGGTTGTTCATCGATTTGCTGAGGGGGTGCCAGTGGGATCCAGTCGGTAACAGCTCTAGTCCAGTGGTCAACTCCAAATCGCATTACATGTCCAGCCCTTCATTAATTTATTTCACATTAATGAATAAATTAATATTAAAATTTGGTTAACTATTCAAATTTTCAATAATGCAAATAAATGCAACCTATAGTTATTTTTGAACTACTTATAATTAAGGATCAGTTCTCTAAGCACTCCAAATATTACAGAATTATCATTGGATATATTTTTAATCACAAATTAAAGCTGATGAAATTTGATATCAGAATGGAAAATATTATTGATCAGTTAGTTAAAATCATATATGATTTTAACATTCCTATAGCATAATTTCCCATATTATTAATTATTCTAATGAATTAATTTTCCATCTTTGCTCATTAATAGATATATTCTCCACCACTCCTGGCATTCAGTAAATATATATATGTATATAAATATAAATAAACGTTATCTTTCAAATCTTCCCTGCCTCTCATATCATCACAAATTGCCTGTTGCCTTTTGCTCATGTATGTGGATATCCAACTATATGTCCAACCTCTTTCTACTCACTATCACGAAAACAATTGGCATTTATACCAAAAATAAAGAAGTATGATGTGGGAAAGAAGATCATGCAAAACTTATACAGAGACTATGGGACTTGTTTGGGGAAGTGATTCTAAAATACAACTTGTGGTGTGAGCATTAGAAAGAAATGTCTTGATTGCTTTATGAAATACTTTATGAGCAGGATGCATTAGAGAATTAGAATCTCCTCTAACTCTAAAACAAGACCCCTGGTTTTACTTTATTTTATTATGATTTTGGAATATCTCCCAGCTGAGCTTACAGTTCCTCTAACTGTGTACTTAAGTATCACTTCTGGCAGCTTCAAGGAACCGGATGAAATACTTGGGCCACAATCTCTTTGACTTCTCTTTCACATTGTGGCTTGCCATGATAGACACACTTCTAAATTTGATTTTTATAGTTTGTTGGTTCTGCAATTAAGATTACATAGAGATATATCTAAATGTCTTACTATTTAAAATCTCTCTCTTAGCAACTTCAATTTACCAAAAATTAAAACAGCTTTTTGACAGCTTTTCCAGTGATATTTGAACAAGAGCATATTTCTTTAAATGTTAAAAACAGGATAAATCTTGTATTGAAATATGTAGCTTTTTTCCAGACAGTTCTACAGCAGTGTCACAAATTTTTAAAACCCTATTTGTGATTGTTAGTAAAGAAGGAAAACTGTTTGAAATACTTTTCTACTAAGGACATCAATTTATTGTAGTTATCATTTTTTATACCTGCATGCACAATAATCATTAGGTCAATATAAGTTAAATATCTTCCAGGAGAGATCCCTGAGTACCACTGTGAGTGTGGCCTAAAACCAATCACACAACACACACACACACACACACAAATTAAGAGCAACAATTATGTGATATGAATATATGAATAAGATACAAAGAGTAATGTAATACAATCTTCATGGCTTTGTTCAATCTGTTGTAAAGTGATGATTTTAAAATAAATTGCTCTTTTATCAGTTATCAAGGCCTTCTAATTATCATTTGATAGGGAATAATACTCTGATATCCACATTGAATGTTATTAATCAACTTACTTTGAAGTAAAAAAGAACTGATCTTGTTACTTCTAAGAGGAACCAAAGCACTTTACTAGGATTTAAAAATTACTAACGATAATTTTAAGTTTTAGAATTTCTTATTGTATCAATATTATAAAGAACAATGAAATAGAAATAAATAATTATAATGAAATTATATTCCAAAAATTTTAAATTCTGTTGTTTTACGATCCCAAAGCACCATGAAATTCAATAATGATTCTGACATTTATAAACACCTACAAATCTCTTGAGATTTTATAACTTGTCAAACATAATTTCTGAAGATTTAAATAATTTCAGTCTAATAGTTCAAAACCAACTGTTTGATAAAACAAGTTATGAGGAATTCAAATGGTACAGAAGTTAAGCAAAAATCAGAACTTGGTGGGTCTGGAGTTTAAGCCATTTCCCACAAATATGATATAAACTTCAGAGGACATCCAATGCCTGTTTTAACATTTCTTTTGAGCAGATTGAGCTAACAAAAAATAAATTTTCCAAGGTCAAATCTGAAGTGATGTGTCATTTTTACTCAATCTCAGACTAGATTGGGGTAAAATGTCCAACTCTATTAAGGTTCCAGTGAGAAAAGAAAAATTAACTGTTATAAAACACAACATAATCAATGTTCTCAAAACACTTCTTCATACGCCTAAGCACTGTCCAACATTCAAATAATATTGCTGATCATCCAAGAAACAATATCAAATGTACATGGATAAAAGAAAATAGAAAACACTAATAAATATTTTAAGTTAAATTTATAAATTTGGACTGGAGAGAATACATTGGGTAAAATGCCTGCCTTGCATGCAAGAAACCTGAGATTTAACCCCAGCAATGATTTCTCAAACTCCATTTATAATTATCCTTGAGCCCAGAGTCAAGGGTAAGTCTTTAGCACAGACAAGAGTCATTTGTCACTTGTCTTCCCACTGTTCATCGATTTGCTGGAGAGGGCGCCAGCAATGTCTCCATTCATTGGGAATCAGGTCCATTATTGTTATGTTTTTGGCATATTGAATACACCACAGGTAGCTTGCCAGGCTCTGCCATGGCTCTGGCTTCATCCCACGGGGTCTAGTACAGAGTACTCCTTCTAAATTACAGCAATTAGTATTATCATAAATGGTACTTAAAGAAATTGTTTCAAGAAAAATAATCAAGACTGTCTGCAGATTTAAAAGCATCTATAGTTATTTATTTATAATTACGACACCATATTTTTCAACTTGTTTATCAACTTATTTATTTTTAATTACAACATAAGTAGAAATGTTAAAACCAGAAATTCTATAAAGGAATCTGATATAAGCTGTAGAAAATACTGTAATTGAAATTACAAACTATATTTAACAATTTGTTAAAAAGTTGATGAAATTATTAATAGTTCAAATTATAAGGCATATTTCGAATAGTCACAATAAAATAAATGGAAGAAAATGAAAATATACAAAACAGCATAAAATGGATTGGAAATAACCTGGCTTTTATTTTATGTTTTAAGTTTGGTGCTCACATAGTGTCACTATTTTGAAAAGTATTTGTTTTAGGCTTAAAAATAGAACCAAATTCCATTTGACATTCCTTTAAGTTTTGTTGGAGCTAATAATATGAAATAAATTTGCAAATGCCTACAAAAGGGCCAGACAGGAGAGTGAAGGAACCTGGAAACATTGGCGGAGAAAAAGGGGACACTGGTCATGGGATTGGTTTGGAACTTTGTACACTTGAAACAACTCTATTCTTTTTGTTAATTAATATTTTATTATACCACCATGAGATATACAATTACAACCTTGTTCATGTTTGGGGGGATTTCGGTCACATAGTGTTCCAGCACCCCACCCTCCACCAGTGCCCATTTCCCACCACCAATGCCGCCCAGTTCCCTCTCTCCTTCCATAACCTGCCTCTATGGCAGGTTCTTTATCTCTTTTCTCTCTCTCCCTCTCTCTCTCCTTTCCTTCTTACATATTGTGGATTGCAATACATACACTTAGAGGCCATCATGTGCATTTTTGCCTGTATTTAATGCTCAGTTCTAGGTTGGTATTAGCCCTTTCGACATTTATTCTCACATGATCCCTTCTCTGTTCATCTCTTCTCCCCATTTTTAATGGGGTTGGCTGTTTTCTTCTTATATAGTGAAACAACTCTATTCTTAACAACACTGTAAATTACAATATTTTTTAAAATACAAATTAGAAAAAATACCAGGAAAATTAAAAAATAGAACTAGTATTATTGTTTTATATATGCAGTGTTGCTACATCACTGACAACACAATTATGCTACACCACACCCACCACCAAATGTCTGTATCTCTCCATCATATCCAAAATACTCTGTCCTGCTCTTCATGTCCCAGCACTCTTAGACCACAGTTCTTTTGACTGTGTCTCAGAGTTGTTTCCAGGAATTGTCTACTCCCCTTGCTTTATTTTCTTATACTCAGCAGATGAGTAAGACTGTGAGGTATTTCCTTTTTTCTTTCTGACTTGCTTCACTAAGCAAGCCTTCTTTCAAATCTATTCAAGCTGCAACAAACTGCATTTCATTTTTTCTCAAACTGAGTAAGTAGTTCATAGAGCAGCTGTACCAGCAATTTCTTTAACTATTTATTTGTTGCTAGGTATTGGGTTGATCCCAGGTGTTGGCTATTGTAAATAACACTGTAATAAATTTAGGTGTGCAAATGCCCTTTAGGATTGATGGTTTCTTGTTGAGAGGGGTGGGCAGTGGTGGTCTTGGAGGAGCAAAGGACCTAAATTCCTAAGAGTGGGATTATAAAAGTGAAGAAGCTATGTTCTTAATTTTTCAAGACGTCACAAACTGTTTTCTAAACACTCCCACTAGATGTGAATGAGTTCTTTTCTTGTCTGTTATTAGTGGCCATACCTGGTGGTTCTCCATCAGCAATCACCCCTGGTGGTGGTATTTAGGGCCCCACATTTGGTGCTGCAGATGGAACCAGGATCTCTATATTGAAGGCAAGCATCCTATCAGCTGTACCATCATCCTCTGAATAAGAATTCCTCTGAGACACATAATATTAATGGTTTGTCATTCATGTTCTTGAAATATAAGATGTTTTCAAAAAAGGAAAATAAGGCAGAAGCAATATCTAAGGTCTGGCAGTTAAGAAGTTTTCACAACTGATCAAATGTTACAAGCTACATACTCAAAATTTTCTGCATCATTATAGTAGAATAAACACAAACTATACATATAGTAACAAATATGCTGAAAAATAAACGCAATTAAAATCTTAAAAGTAGCAAGTAAAATAGTCATGTTTGCATTAAATAAGTCACTATACGAGAGGCAACTGGAGTTGAGAAATAGTATAAGAGTTAAGGAGATGTCTTGAGTACAGCAGACTCCTTCGATTATCCAAAGCTCATGGGTCCCCTGAGCATCTTTAAATATTATGGAAGTAACCACGCAGAGTCAACACTGTTCCTTGAAGCATTGTCATATATGGTCTAACCCTTCCAAAGTCCCTGGAACAACCACCCCAAAAGTCAACTGAATCTAAGTTCTAATCCAAACCAAAGAAAACAAAAATGCTGACTTTTTGAAAGAGTGATTGCAAATTACTGCCTTCTAGAATTTTCTACCAGTCAGTATAGCTATTAAATATATGAAAGATTATTCAGCTGCACGTGAGGCGCCAGGAGGCATGGTGGGTTCTAGCCCTGGCCTGCCACCCGAGCTGAGCCTCACAACAAGCCAGACCACCCTCCCCTACTCCATGGGGCCCACCATTTTCCACATCTGGACTTCCTCTCCTCACAACTCCACCCAGCAGACCAGACTATCACAGCCCGGATCATCAACAGCCACCCTGCAGCAGTTTTCTTTTTCAATCCGCCCAGGTATGCTGAACCAGAGACTCTCAGACATGGGGCAGAGCTGCTACTAGCTCTCCCTGTGCCCAGCTGCTCGTGAGGCGCCGGGAGGCATGGCGGGTTCTAGCCCTGGCCTGCCACCCCAGCTAAGCCTCACAACAAGCCAGACCACCCTCCCCTAGTCCATGGGGCCCGCCATTTTCCACATCAGGACTTCCCTCTCGTCACAACTCCACCCAGCAGACCAGACTATCACAGCCCGTTTTGCGGCCGCTAGCGGCCGCGTGGTTCATCAATAAATGCTTTATTTAGAGGTGACCACAACAGTATGCCACCCACCCGGCAAGCCTGGCAAGCTGCTCGTGTAGTATTTGATATGCCAAATACCAGTAACATTTATATTAGGTCATTTCCGTGACCTAATTTAATTGTTTGAGGCACTTTATGTTCCTGGAGCAAGGGGATGCCTTTGTGTTCTACTAGCATGAGACAGGACATATGGAGATATTACTGGTGCCCGCTCTAGCAAATAGATGATTAACGGGAAGATAGTGATAGTGATAGTGATAATTCTATATTCTTTTTAGGCAAAATAAAATATCTTTCAACCTTTCTAGAAAGCAGCTTTATTTAAATAAAACTTATTTAAAATTAATCTACAGCTACCATGTTATTCAGTTATTTCACTTTTTGCTGTTTTTCTCATGAACATATAATCATAATTAAGAAAAGATGACTACCTCTTCATTACATCTCTTTTACAGTAGTTAAAATTGATCTGGAAACAACATGTTAGAAACCTAACAATAGATGTCTGAGCAAACAAACTGTGGTAATATTCACAATAGAATACTATTTAGCAATTAGAAAAATGATATTTTGTATTTCAATGCAAATTTATATGAAAATAGAGTGTCATGTTACCAAAATGAGTCAGAGGAAGGACAAATGCTGGAAGTCTCTTACTTCTCTTACTGTGAAAGCTTATATGTGAAATTTAAAGAAGCAAAGAAAGTAGATTAATGCTGGCTAATGTAATAATCTCAAGAACTGAGTTTGTCAAGTGAAGTGTGCAGATTTCATGGGGGGTAAGGAGGGAGAAGTTGATTTAAGATATGTAGGGCAATGCTAGGATGATAGTGGCACTTTGGTGCTGGCTGTGGTGAGGGGACATTGATTATCTAAAATGTAAGTACCAATACTGTTGTAGATTTTATAAATCAAGGTATCCAATAAGAAACAGCAAGTCAGGGGACAGAGAAAGAGAGCTCAATAGGCTGGAGTCCATGCCTTACATGTAGGAAACCTCCTTTCTGTCTTCAGCACTGTATATTCCCTGAGCACTTCCTGGAGCATCCCTAAGCATCACCAGGAAGAGAATCCCATAACCCTTGGTTGGAAATAGCTCTGAACATTAACAGTATCATATTTTTCTAGGAAAAAGTAAGTTTGTAATTCAAAATTCAATTCAAAATGGAGTTTTGACTTAAACTCAACATCAGAAAGAGTCAAGAAACCATCTGTCAAAAAGATTCTCAGTACAATTGTTATTGTTTAATCAAAATTGCAAGCTTTGCTTGGGAGAGTAGAGTAAGAATGTTGAAATTGACATACTTTCCTTACTGTACATCAGTGGGTTATTATTTGTATGTTTCCATGGACCAAAAGTTGAGCTTAAAATGATCCCTGATCAATCATTATTAACAAAGCCTTAAGACATGGCATGTGCTAGGGTTCTAGGTGAGAGGCTTAGGACTACAATGACACAACTGATCTTACCAAATTTTGAAAAGCATTGAAAAATTATGACAGTGGTTAAAATAATAAACCTGTATAAAATACTATTGCAATAAGAACATTGCAAATAAAGGAGGTATATGTAGTTCCTCATTGAATACAGGACAAGTAAAATTTTATAACTAACAGGATGAGAGAGACAGTGGATAAAATATTTCTACGAGTAGAGAAATTTTATTAAATAAACCTAAAAGGATCATTTCTATAGTCAAGCCAAATATAGGACAGGGATCAAGGTCAAATTCCATTGACAGATTTAGAATCATCTCACTAACATTTGAGAATGCAGCTTTTCTCTTAAACTCAATAAATGGTGCATGTATGAATAGAAGGATGAATAGAAAGACTGAATAAAAGAAAAAATCAGGAAACATTTGTAAATAACTCCTGCAGTCTGTAGGACAGGGAAAAAAAAGAAAATGGAAAATATTATTCAAAGCTGATTTGTTGCATAAACTGTTCATGTTTCATTTACCAAAAGTAGTTATTAAGTAAGCAAATATGAAATGCCACCCACTCATTTTCTGTCAAGAAAAATTCCCTGTCAGAGTCCTGTGAAACACTACAATTAGAGAGGATACACCTCCTAGCACAGTGAATTAAAAATTAGAGCCTGGGAACTATTTCTTAAACCTTATTGTCACAGAAAACATTCAAAAAATAATTAATAAAAGTATTCATTTCTTATGTCACTCAGACTTTCATAACCTACCTATATTCTAGTCTGAGGAAGTATCTTATGACCAGAAAATTAGCATTAATTCACTTCCCTTGCTTGATTTTTTTTCTTCTCTAGAGTCTCTTTTGAGAAAGGAGGAAGAAAGGAAGAAGGGTGGAAGGAAGGGAGGGAGGGAGGCAGGCAGGCAAGGAGAAAGGTGGGGCTAGTTCTTTCAAAAGTCAGCAAAACTTTTTCATCTATAGCATGTGGCTTTTCTCCCAGCAGTCATAATATGGTAGTATAATTATTTTAATGACCTGTTTGAAGCAGCTGATTAGAATTGCCATTCTAATTATTATTTGTTTCCATAGTCACCCTTTCAACTCATTCATGAACATTGATTTCTTTCAACAGCCACTTATTATCCATTTAAAGCTACCAATTTTTACCCAATCTGTTCTTTTGCAGCCTCCAGTTTCTTCACTTCAAACTCAGTACATTCAGAGCATTCTGAAAGAGCGCAGCCTGGGGGGCAGTGACATGATTCACCAGCAGAGCTCCCGCAGCTTACTTTCACAGATATTCTGAGGTGAAATTGAAGAGGAAACAGTTTAATCTTGGAACCATATGTTCAAAAGGCTTTTAGAAATAATAATTATTCCTAGTTTGAGTGTGCTTGGCACTGCATTCACAAAGTAAGAGAAATACATTCTGCATCAAATAATTGAAAAATAAATAAGGCAAACCATTCATGTAGGAAATTTGGCTTGTTATAATTATATTCTCAGTGGAAGAAAATGCTAATAATGATGATGGTGATGATACTAATAATATAGAAGCACATAGCAATTCTCTTCAAAATTATATATATAAAATTATATATATGTGTGCATAATTGTTATAAAGTATACTGCCTAGCCAAATGTATATTCAAAACTTACTTAGTCATGCTAGCAAAGTATTGTTTCATAATACAATATGAAAAAATCATTGAAGTGTTGCAGGTATGGCTGCAGTGCCTGGCTGTAGAGTGGCAGACAGGAGACAGGCTTGTCTACACCCAGGGCTCTGCCCCATGGGCCCTGAATGGTTGATGGTCTGACATAAAAAAAGACTGGACCCCTGGAATGAACCCAGACCATTGCAGAGCCTGGCAAGCTACCCGTGGTGTATTTGATATGCCAAAAGCAGTAACAATAATGAACCTAATTCCCAAGGAATGGAAGCGTTACTGACACCCGCTCGAGCAAATTGATGAACAATGGGAAGTAATACATATATATGTATCATATATATTATATATAATATAATGATATATATTTTATATTATACATATTATGTAATATATTATATGTATTACCCATTGTATCACATATAAAAACAGCATATTTTCTACAGTTTGCATGTGTTTATGGCACAGCACAAATACTGAAAAATGATAAGAAACCAAACAATTTTGAATTGGCTGTTTTACTGAAGCAAAATAGCTTTTACTGAACAAAAAAATTCATTTGTGCCGGGAGAGAGAGAGAGGACAATGTGTTCAAGAGAAAAGATGGATTTGAGAAAGCAATTATGTCTCTTGAATCAATTTCAAGGTAAGCGCAGAAGAGATTATGTACTAATGTGGCTATGGAATCATGAACTACTTCTATGTGATTTTATAGTTTGGATCCTTGCACAGTAATTGAAAATATCAAAACATGAACAAGGTATAAGAAAATTTTCAAAAAGTATTACAATTGCAGGGAGGTACACGAAGTTGCGGACTTCTTACATGTAAGGCATGAGCTCTGCCAATGAGCTTACTTATCATAATTTTACATGAAAAGATTTTGAGATATTCCAGCACTAAAATATAATCAAGAAAATTATAAGAAGCAAAACACAAAACAAAAAATAAGACCATATGTACTAAAATCAGGGCTGGTAATACTCCATTCTGAGTCTAATAAAGTGCTTCTGAAAGAAGGATCTGGGTAGGAGGAAATGTCTGCTGTCTCCGCAACACTCCACACAGAACAAACAAATATGAATGGGAATTTTTGCTTCTGGTCTCAAGGGAAAATTCTATTTATATCTCTTAGTGTAATTAAAATCAAGTATTTTTGTAAAAATCTCATTAAAGTGAAATGGTATATGTGAATTTTTATAATTGTGGGAACACCTCTATTAAGAATTAGGAGTAACAGAGTTCTCAGCCATTGTAAATATTTATTTGCAGGTATTCTATCTCCAGACAGCCTCTATTAATGATTATGTTAGCAGATTCGACAGTTTTTAGCCAAATCAATAACTAAATTGTAACACTTATTCATTAAAAAAAGAGTTCATCTACTATCAATAATTCATCAACTACACTAAAATGTGTTTTGTCTCTCCGAATTGTATTATGGTGTCTTCATTGAGGCAAATCCATGACACTTGCACTCTTGTCCTTGTAAGGAAAATGAAAAATCCATAAACAGAGTCAATAAGGAAAGACCTACCATAATGCAAATGGATGTGCTATGCAGCGCAGAAAATGAGTCAAAATGTTTTTAGCTGTGATGTCTGTGTTTAACAAAATGTGTTTTATTAGCTTAGCTGAGAATTAATTTATTCAAAAATTATTTCTTGAACATGTAGAAAATTAGCCCTGAGAAAGCAGACATATTCTCTTTAATAATGCAGATCCTGTTTCTGTGGAGAACAAACTGATAATGCACATGAAAGAAAATAGAGTGGGAGTAGGCATAGAACAGAACTTTTTCCGAATATCTTAGGATAGACATAAGATATATGATTGAGCAGAAACAAAAGTCTTGAATCTTGATTAAAGAAAGTAGATCTTTCAATTTCTCATCAAAAGGAAAATTATAACTGTGTGGTGATGGATTGCTATGATCATTTTGTGTCTTATACAAATATGAAATCATTATAAAGTACAATATGAAGCAAATGTGATTACCTGTCAATTAGAACTCAATAAGCTGGAGAGAAAGTATAGTAGTTAAGATGTTTGCATTGCATGTTGCTGAGCCTGATTTGATACTAGGCTCCAAAACCGGTGCCTATACACTGCAAGGGATCAGACCTGAGCATATAGCCACACATAGCAATTGATCATACTGTTGTTACCTTTCCAAAATGCCTAAAGCAGATGATTTTATAGTCAGCCCTTTAGTTGAGTGGAATGTAGCATAATTTAATTTATCCCCAAATAACAGATCTAATATATACTTTGTGTTAGCTATTATAAGCAAAGATCTAAATACACTTGCTAAAAGAGAAAAAAAATACCATGAAGCTGCAAAAGAGTTTGACTCCAATAATGGTAAAATTTAGTGCTCTCATAATTAAGATTATTATAAGAAAACATGTTCACAACAAGTTGGTTAAAAACTAGGCAAAGAACTTCAGGGTTCTTTTTTACCCTCAGGATCTGGCTGATATTCAGAAACTTGAGGAATTTGATATTTCTTTGGTAGGAAGATGAAAGAAGCAGGTCTTTAATGGATAGGCTGTATTTTGTAAACTTTATGCAAATAGACTATTTTTAAAAGATTGTTCTGACTCTATTAATATCCTAGTTCATTGTGTTGGACGAAGAGCTTCAAGTTTAGTGGACTAAAATGTTTATGCCAAGGTTGGAGCATGTGCCAGATGAAAAAAATAAAATATCATGATAAAAGTGATGTAGATATTTGTAGAATATGACAGTAGCTTGAGAACAGGAATGTCTAATGTAGGTCTTCAATTTTAGCTAAGATTTGAATGAAGGTTGAGGTTTATTAATCACATAAATCCCTGATGGAGATCTTGGGTCCAAAAAATCAGGCAGAGACCCACTTCATTACCTAACTGAAAAAATATGAGAGCTACACTAAGCGTAGTTAGTTTACAGGCTCTCCATAAGGACCTTCAGGGATGCTACCAAAACTTTACTGAAGTGAAAAGCCAAATAAGATTTGGGTTCTTGCACAACTACAGAATCACTGAAGATGGAGTGAACCAGTGGAAAGATGTTAGACATAAATGTGGAATTTGCTTTCTTAACTAATATTCAGGTTATAATTTATTCAGTAATTGATAGTGAATACTATTCAAAAAACAGCATAAAACTACATAAATTATTATGAATGGAAATCTTATAGGTATAATTGTTTCTAATTATGAAAATTTGTCATGCCACTACCCTCAATAGAAAAATATAAATGTAAATCTAATGTATGTAAACGCAAATCAGAGTTGCTGTTAGAAAAGGAGGAGTGGTATCCTGGTATACACTACCACTGAGCAAAACAGAACATAACAAGCATTCTGTACATTTAGACCAGTTACCTCCCAAAAAATGACCAAACTTTTATTTTTGCCTAAAGTTTAGACCAAGATTTTTATATTTCTTTTTTATACTTTTATACTTATGCTAATTAATAGTGTAATGTGTCATTTAATGTTATTATATATTCTGTCTTTTTATTTATTAAAATAGATATCTGCATCAGCAATTTCTGATTTTTTTAAATTAACATTTGTTTGGTTTTTTGCTTTTTCGGTCACACCTGGCAATGCTGAGGGGTAACGCCTGGCACTGCACTCAGGAATTACTTCTGGCGGTGCTCATGGGACTATATGGGATGCCAGGGATGGAACTCAGGTTGGCAGCATGCAAAACAAACACCCTTCCTGCTGTGCTATTGCTCTGGCCCCTAAATTAACATTTGTTTGCTACTTCTTATACTTATGCTGTAAAGGATAAGTGCAAGATAGCAACCTGTTTTTACTGGACAATAGTTTATAATTTTTTCCTTAATACTACATTTTGTCAAGAATTATTGGCCAATCAATTGAGTGGATTTTGGGTTCCTTTTTCTCTTAGGTTTTTGGGTCAATCTTGACTTTGCTCAGAGATTACTTCGTTTTGTGCTCAGCGATCAGAGTAGGCCACTGGAAGGGCAAGTACCCTTCCAACTGCAATATCATTCTGATCTCAGAGTTGAGTGCTTTTTATAGAGAAATATAAACTTGTATGGTTAAAATATTAAAAGTTAAAAAACATTCTCGGATATGGCTAATTCTTAAATAATAAATATATTTGAATGAATTTTATGAGACTTATAGAATGTGACTATAAAAATGAATGTGACTACCAAAAAGACAAAAAATAGCTGTATTCTAAGGCCAGAGTGTTAGTACAGCAGGGAGGGCACTTGCCATATGTTCAGCCCACCTGGGTTCAAACCCCTGCAGCCCATATGGTTCCCTTGAGTCCTTCAGGAGAAATCCTTGATAGCAAAGATAATGAGTCCAAAGTACTTCCAGGTATGGCTATAAAACCAAACAAACTACAGCAAAAGAAGTAAACATTGAGGTTAAACATATACTATAGAATAGTTCATGTACTGAAAAGTAAAAGAATAAAAGAAAAAATATCAGTCATTTTGTTGAAAAACTAGAAATGATAATTAACTCTACGAAATAACTAAACAGAAAACTGTCATCCTGTCATACATAACATATCTACTGAAATGAAGATGTAAAGAACATTTTTAAATTAGGACTGTTACCAAGATCGTGATAGAGAAGATTAACAGCTCCATGAAGAACAAATGACAGTAAAGCAGAAAGGCGCTACTGAGAGTGTCATGGCTCACGGACTGAAGCATCGTCGGCAACTCAGAAACCTATAGCAACTGCACTAGTGGGGCCACAAAGGAGATTTCACCTTCTTTGACAAACTGTAATGGAGAGGAACACCTGGAAACTCTAGTCTAGCATGGGGTACACAGGGAGCAATACTTATGCTCTAGTTGGGGGGTTCTGCAGAGGGAAAGAGAAAAAGTTTGGTGACACTGATCTTTGATTGAAATACAATCTGTATAATAGAGTTGAGGCACCAAATCTATTATACATATTGTATTGTCAAAGAACTGTGTTACCATACTTTTTTGGCGTGAGGACAAAAGTGATGGCACTTTACACTAGAGTCCCTCTTTACTCTGTCCCTTAGAACCTTTGTTGTTTGATGTGTACTTGAAAGAGACATGGCAGCTTTTTAAAAAAATTTTTTATTTTTACAATTACAAAGATATACAATTAAAAAGTTCATATTTGGGTTTTGGTCATACAGTGTTCCAGCACCCATCCCACCACCAGTGCCCATCTCCCACCACCAACGCCCCCGGTTACCTCCCGCCTCCCCAGCCCTCCTCCACGGCAGGTTATTTCTTTCCCTTTCTCTCTCTTTTCTTTTCCTTCCCTCCAGACTATGGATTACAGAACATACACTAAAGGGTTGTCATGTGTATCTTTTTGCCTCTATTTAATGCTCAGTTCTAGGTTGGCATCAGTACCCTCGACAATTGTTAGCACACTGTTCCATTTTCGAGACATGACAGCTTTATTCTTTCTTTTCTGAGAAACTTCCATACTTTTTATCTATAGAGTTTGAGCCCAATGACATTTCCACCAGCAGCATGAGAGGGTTCCTTTTTTTTTTAACACAAATCTGCCAACATAGATGTTCTTAGTGTTTGATATGTGCCATTTTCACTGGTTTAAGATTATATCTCATTGTAGTATTACTTTGATTTTCTTGATAATTAAGTTATGATGAGCACTTTTTGTGTGCTTATTTGCCATCCATCTATTTAGGGAAGTGTTAATGAATTCAATTAATTAATAAATCATAATCATTTATGGTTTCATATGCTTTGGAACATACCATAATATTTTATCCTTGTAAGGTACTTTACATATCTGTGATACATGTTGTGCAGATATGTTAATTTTGATTAAAATTGTTGATATATTTTAATTCTTTTTCTGTGAACATAATTAAGTATTTTTCCATTTGGGAGAGAATATATATATATATATATATATACATGCACATACACATATTTGTGTGTATATATTTATATATATAGTTATTTAGAGAGAGAGACAGAGGAAGATAATTCATGACCTTGATTTTGTCGCAATATTTTAAACCTAGATGACATAATGTTCATAACCTGAAAATCATAGTCATTGGAATTTGAACAAAATTAATATCAAGAAATATATTGTAACAGTCTCTTAACAACTTATACTTTCTGTTGAATGTTATTGTCCATGTTAAAATTCAATGTACTAGGGCCAGAGCAATAGCACAGCAGGTAGGGTGTTTGCTTGCATGCGGACTACCCGGTTTGATCCCCAGCATCCCATATGGTCCCCAGAGAAACACCAGGAGTAATTTCTGAGTGCAGAACCAGGAGTAACCCCTGAGAATTGCCAGGTATGACCCAAAAAAAGGGAAAAAAAATCAATGTACTTACTAGAGTAATTGCTACTTCTTTTATCGGTACCAGTTATTTCACTTTGTCATTTTTTGAAATAATATATGTAAAAATGATGCAAGGATTGTGATGTCTTATTTTAATATTAGCTGCCATATTGTACCTAAACTGTAAAGACTCAGACTAAAGTGGAGGCTAAAATATCACCTGAAAAATAATCTGATGAAAAATATTATGAATACACATTTTTAATAAACTCAGAAACTTGAAGAGAACATCAAGTGCTTCTATAAATTTATCATTTGAATAAAAGATTTTAGTTTATATGAAAATATTTTGATTCTCCACATTAAATATGTAATATGTGGTTTTAAATTTAATCTAATTTGTAAATATTTTATTTTAGATAAAAAGTATTTATTTTATACTGAAGAAAAATAGATATGTTTTTGCCTCTTGGTTACATGTAAAATTTGTGCATTTTTCAATGAACGTATTTAAGAATTTGAGTACCACAATCTGGAACAAGTACATTTTTCTTGTAATTGGAATCATTTTCTCCAAAAACAAAGTGATTTTTTCAATCAGTGCCTCCAGCATTTCATCTGTCCACTCATTAGCACTTTACAAACAGTAATGAATACCTGAAGTTAATGAGCAAAACCACCTGCCTAAGGTCTATTTTCTGTATGAACTCCAAGGAACTTGAGAGGCATGGTAGATCTTTTCTATGGTACAAATTAATTTTAATGTACATTTATCATAATTCCAAAGTAATATTTTAAAAATATTTATATTTATTTGATCATAGTGGTTGCAATATATCAGAATACTTCTATATTCATAAATAAATAAGGTATCCAATGTATCCTGTAGTTCATAAAATATGTATGTAAAGACAAAGTAAATATTTATTTTATAACTAAAATGTTTCCCAAGAGCAGTCACTGTTCTTAGTCTATTGATTAATAGTCCACATACTTATTTTAAAATACATAGACATTTTTATATATTCTTTTATGTAATTAAACACAGTAGGTGCGTTAAGGGGTGGAGGGTATGGTGCTGGAATATTATATGCATGAAACCCTATCATAACAGCATGATACATCATAGTGTCTAAAATAAGCTAAAATACCAGCCTAACACCAGAGGAGAAATATTTGCTTTAAATTACAAAAAAAAAACAGAGACAATGACAATCTTTTTAAATTTCCACAATATTTCTTCTTTTTGGGTCACACCCGCGATGCTCAGGGGTTACTCCTGGGTCTTAGCTCAGGAATTACTCCTGGCAGTGTTTGGGAGACTATATTTGATGCTGGGGATCGAACCCAGGTCGCCACGTGCAAGGCAAATGCCCTACCTGTTGCGATATTGCTCTGGCCCAAATTACCACAATATTATTTTCCAGCTTTTAATAGTACAAAAAGTAAGTTTCTTCACTGAAGCTGAATGCCAAGCTCTAAAACTTTATGTATTTAATGGAATACTATTAAGCTATGAGAAAGGATAGAATTGATTTTGTACAATTTGGACAAAACTTAGAGGGGATGTGCATGCTAAGTGGTTCAGGGAAGAAAAAGTTAAAATATCAGATGCTGCACTCAGGTAGAGTATAAGGAAAACAAGTAAGAGAATGAGTGGTGTTACAAACTCTACGAGCAGTTTAGCCACTAATAATGGATCAAGATTTCCTGACATCTACTGACCACTAACATCTGCTTATGGGCATCCTGCCTAGACCATAACTCAGAAACTGCCACAGAAACAAGATATTTATTTCCCTTAACTATTTTTGTAGAGTGCAACTACTTGTTTCTTATTAAGTTAATATATAAAACTCTTGCTTTTTCAAAGCCAGGGATCCTCCCTTGGACTGTCTCCAATCACACCCCATTCAGCATATCTGAATAAAATGAGGTCGTCTTATGCTTTCAAGTCCTGAGAAATTTCCTACTATAGGCTTGAACCCTATACCTTCATCCGAAACAATGGAAACAACCTCTAGGTACAGTCAATATGAAGACTTTTAATCTAAGGGGTCTGGGATGATGCGAAGGGATGGATTCATGGTTGGGGAATCCTGGCACTCTGGTGGTTGGCACAGTGTAGCAGCATTGCATCGATGAAAATGAAAAATGGCATCCAAAAGAGCAAGAACAACCAGTGCTGGCATGGATGCGGGGAGAAAGAGACTCTCATCCACTGTTGGTGGGAATGCTGACTGGTCCAGCCCTTTTGGAAAACAATATGAATATTCCTCGAAAACCTTGATATTGAGCTACCATTATACTCAGTAATGCCACTCCTGGGAAAATAACTTGGACACCCAAAAACACATAGAAGAAACACTATCTGCACTTCTATATTTATTGCAGCACAATTCACAATAGACAGAATCTGGAAGCAATCTGAGTGTCCTAGTACAGAAGACTGGCTAAAGAATCTGTGGTACATCTACACAATGGAATACTATACAGCTATCAAAAATGAAGTCATGAAATTTACTTGCAAATGTATAGCATGGAGATTATCATGCTGAGTGAAATTAGAAGGAAAAGGAAAATATAGAACGACTGCAGTCATTAGTGGGATATAAATATATACTAGTATTCTACTAATTGTTGGAAATGGTAATGACAGACTAGAACTGAACATTGAATGGGGACAACATATCCATCCTGCAGAAGTTGGTATGTGGGCAGGTGGGTGTGGCTATCAAAGAGATCCGAGTAGAAGTCTTGGATAATCTTCTTCATTGGAAAATATGATAGATCCTTCAGGACGTTGGAGGGCAGTCATTTTGTTCTTACAGTTTGCAAAGGACAAGCGGGCATTGGGAATGCTTTTGCCAGCTTCTGCTGCATTGGTCAATATTGCTGCTCTTCTTTCTTTGAGGTCTTCCTTTATCATTTCTCTGCACTGCTTTGCGAGCTTGGACATTAGCTTATGATTGCCTGAGGCTTGTGCTTTGCCACATTGGCAAATGAACTTGAGAGTTTTTGAAGACAGGCATCCTTTTGGGGTTTTCTCTCATGGCATTCCTTGCACATTCATGGAGGCGCTGAATAAGTCGGTTATATTCTTCGTTGATGTAGTCAATGATGGCATCTTCCTAAGTTGCTGCAATTGTGCCAAAGAACTCCAAGTTGTGGTCATTCTGGGAGTTCTCTTCTAAAACTTTGCAACCCTTTCTCCCTGGTGCCTGAAGTAGAATTTTGCACGAAGGAGAAGGTGGTCCCATCCTGTTTGGAAATTTGAGGTAACAGCGACATTGTCAGGCAAAACGGTCCATTGAATATGATGTGGTCAGTTTCATTGTGGAACTGTTCACCAGGAGAATCCCATGGCCAAAGTTTAGATTCAGCTTTCTGGAACTGTGAATTACCATAAATGGTCTTGGTCGTCATGATAAACTTAGATAGTCTCTCACCTTGTTCGTCCCTTCTAGGTCATGGGTCCCGATGTGGGAGTTCTTTGGCCCATCTTCTTGGTCCTATCTTGGCATTAAAATCACCGACTATGATCTTGTAGAAGGTGTGATCTTCTTTATAGAACTCCTCCAGCTCCATGTAGAATTTCTCAATTTCTTCTTCCTTGTATGTGAATGTTGATGCGTAGACAATGAAGACGGAAACTGTCGGAAACTGTCGGCAGTGACCCACTGACCCACATCTCTTCAAGTGTAATCTCTCAATTCGGTTTGTTAGGCATTCAACTGAATCAATGCTCATGGCTAGGTTTGTGTTCACAAAGACACCAACATCACTGATGCCTCTTTCATTGCATGTTCTGAGGAACACTTCTTCTCCAGTGTCGAAAACGGTGTGATGTGATTGATGCCTTCTCATCTCGGTCAGACAAATGATGTAGTATTTGATCTTTCATGCTTGCACCATCAGGTCCTCCATATATGCTTCCAAAGCCAGGGTATGTGCATTGAAAGTACGGACATTTTTGTCCTTGTTTTGACAACCTAGTTTGGTCCTGAGATTTTATCAGCCTCTCTTTGTCGTCCTTCTTAGTGCTGCCATATTTACAGATCTTTCGTGGTTGAGGGGATGAGATCCATCATTTTTACTGATTTGGCTTATCGAATACACGATGGACAGCTTGCCAGGCTCTGCTGTGTGGGCAGAATAGTCTTAGTAGCTTGCTGGGCTCTCTGGCAGGGGCGGGTGGAATACTCTTGGTAATTTACTGATGAACTGTGTGGCTGCAAAGTGGCCTTGATCAACAGGGAGAACTGGTAGCTGCTCTGCCCTGTGTATCTGTGTCTCTGGTTCAAGTATACCTGAACTTGAAATAGGTTTTCCTGGAGAGTGGTGCTCTGACAAGCTGGGCTTGATATTGACTTTCTCTCTTGGGTGGAGCTCTGAGGAGCTGTGGAAGGGTTGATGAAAAAGGCTGTCACCATGGTGTGGGGGTTCCTCTAGATTCTTCTGAGGCTCTATTGGGATGTCGGGCCAGGGCTGAAAGTTGTTCTCCCTTCCGGCCACCTCATGGTCAGTGCGGCACAGGAGCACAACAGGGAGAGGATTGTCATTATTGATATATTTACTAACTATATATTTATTTTATATAGAATTTATAAATATATAAATACAGAAATAGTATTTCTGGATGAGGTAAAGTTTTTATATAGATTATACTAAATTTCAAAATTCTAAAACATAAATTTTATTAATATAAATGTTATTTTAAATAAATTAAATTTATAATGGGGTTAAAGTTAATGAACAGGTAAGGGTATTTGGTATACAAATTTATCAGGGGGCAATGACACAAGATTTATAAAATAAATTCAAGAATCTTGGTGATTATTTATAGGAATGTACTTTAAATGTTTTTCAGCAGTTTACATCTTTGAATTATTTTGCAACAATGTTTTGGGAAAACATAAACAAATAGTGTTCACTAAAGAAAATATCAGTTTATGGCTCCTTTTGGACTCCCCAGAATATTCATTCCAGGGCAACAGAAAAAAAATCTCATAAATAAGGGAGATTTGAGACTACAAACATGAGACTACAAGCTCAACTACAAAACCCCTGTGGACAGGGTGACCATAGGAAGCAAAACAGGCTGCAAAAAGAATATGAGTAGAAAAAGTTTGACAAATGCTGTTTAACCAAAAAGTTGAAACTGTGCAATAAATCAGTCATATTAAAAAAGACATGATGTGCACATTGTAATTGAAGTTGTGAAATACCACTTCCCATTAAACGTGAAATGACAGACCATTTTGGATAATCGATTTATCCATGTCAATCACAGAAACTGTATAATATGGATGTGGAAGATGTATATGATCAAGAAGCTAGTTTAAAAAGCTATTACTATAGATTCCTAAGAGATATTAAATCATTTTCAAGAGATTCCAGAAGCCAAAGATAGATCACATCAAAATTTCATGCCAAAATGAAATCAGAAGGTATTGCAAGTCACTGCATCTATTAAAAGTAATAATGCTTTTAATTAAAGAGAACAACTACTGATTAGCTCTTAAGAATGGCAAAGATATTATCTTCAAAACAGTAAATAAAAAGGGAAGTATTAAGTACTTACCATGTATTTCCATTCTGAACAGTTCTATGTAGTATGAGAATAGTATATAGGGTAAACATGTTCTTTTGAATTACCTCATATTCTTGTGCAAATTATCTCTTACAATTTGCAAAAGTTGTAAGAGAATTGAATATAATCAGTGATAAATTGCTTAGTCTAAACTTAAAATATTCCCTACAATTTTTCAAGATTCTGAAGGCTCAGACTTATGGCATACTTTGAACTATATCTTAATATAAGATTAATTCAATCAGAACATCTACTTTAAAAATTAATTGAAAGTTTTGTTTAGCAGATGGTGCTATGGAGTATAAGGTCATTAATGTTTTTCTCCAATGAGCTGAGACCCTGCTCTTAAAAACAAAAAAACAAAATACTTTTATCAATTTTTATGTAAAAATTGCATTATATGTCTGTGATAAGCTTTAAACTTAATAGCAATATATAGACTACATGTATTAGATGCATACATATAAAATGTATAGTTGTATAGATATTTTGGATCATACCTAGTGGTGCTGGGAGGAAGGATATTTTCAGTACTCACAATGGGTCTTCTTACAGTCTCACACATGCTAAATATCTAGTGGCATATTTTCTGATTAGCCCATTTATTTTATAAATTTTTAAAACAGAATATCTCATTCCTCTTTTTTTCTTACTACTATTTTTCATAATTCTAAAAACCATTCATTTCTCAATGAAGTACATTTGTTGATTATTCTCTTTTGAAAAGGAATGGTGTGAGTTATGGTGAGGAATTCTGAGTCTTTAATTTTCAATATCAGGAATAGGATGGTCACAGAGGGGCTTCATATGATAGAAAACACTAATAACTGACTTAGATTTAGAAAATTATTTTCCCTCAGATTCCGTTAAAGATCCAGAGTAATCTTGCGGTTTCAAATTCCCTAATATAACTACTTTTTCAAGCTTAAATATGATTGTCTTCTGCTACCAATAAGGTACCTCATGCTCCAAAATAAAATAAAAATAAAATAAAATTTAAATTAAAAAATTGGAGTAATGAAGAAGAGCTAAAACAAGTGTGTGGGAAATGTCTTTCCACTGAAGGATCTGCCTTTAAGTTTTTCCTCAAAATCACATTGTCCAGAAAATAGTTATGTAATTAGTCTTAGAAAAACAGTCATTTAACCAATTATATAAAAGTATAGAATTAAATTAGTCTATTATAAATTATGAAAAGTAGAATGAAAAAATAATAGGTAGACAATGCCATCCATGCATTTTGATTTCTTCAACTTGGGTGAACTCATGGATAGTCCTTACCTTGCAAGTATTCTACATGAAATGACCCCCCACAGAAGTTTTGAAAGAAGATGCATGTATGTTTATGGGATGCCTTTGCCCTGCCACTCTTTATTTACTTTTTCCAGTAGGAATAGATTTTTCTTTTGTTGTTGTTGTAGTTGCTCTTAATTTTTATGGTCTACAACATAGTCCAGGCAAGTACTTTTCCCAGATAAAACTAATGTGAATAACACCAGGGAAGTTATGAGTACAACTGGGCATTAAAGCATAAGTGCCACATCCTCAACCTCAATGATATACTAGAGATATGACACTTCAACTTCAGGTTATTATAGCTTGGTAGTTCCCTGCAGTATTAACTCTTATGCTTTGAATACAAATTGTTTTTTGGTTTATGTTTTTAATGTAAACCGTGAGCTCAGAGTCTTGGGACTGCCCCAAATTCTTACATTTACTAACTTCAAGAAGAGTAATATCAATACGGATTTTTGGTGTATTCTATGTGGATGGTAATGTAATAATGACAAACATGCCACAATGTCATGTCAGTGGTTGATGTAGCTTATTATCTTAATGTTTCCATCTCATACAATGATTTACAGAATCAAAGCATAGTTTTGTTTACCAATGCCACGGTTGGTAAGCTTTTCCTTAAATAATGATCAAAAAATATTTTCAACTTTGCAGGTCACACAATCATGTTGAAACTCAGTTCTAGAGAAACTCGTCAATTTTGTTGTTCTAATAGTAAAATAGTTACAGAAAATCCTTTAACATATGAATGTTGACATATTTTAATAAAGCTTTATTTGCTAAAACCCGGAAAGGACTATACTGAATCTGAAAGTTGTCTTTTTTTGGTAGCTGGATTTAAACAGATAACTAAGTTATATTTTGGGAGATAATCAATAAAGTATTAGTAGTGAAAGGAAATAGAGTTGGCTTTTAGTAACAAATGGCTTATCATTTCCCTGAATCTGAAACAGAAAAGTGCCAAGATTTCTTTGACTGAAATTAGTAGAAAATGTTTTGTATTTCTGAGAATTAACAATACAAAATCATGGTTCTGCAAAATTTATGCTGTTTCCTGGATCTAGGAAAGAATTCTTTGTCTTTTTCTATCTCACGGTGTTTTCCTGAAATCCTTGGAATCAGTTGATTTTTTGATATGTTCCTTATTCTCTTGTCTGTAAACGTTCTACTTTCTATCTATCTATCTGTCTATCAATCTATCTATCTGTCTATCTATCTATCTATCTATCTATCTATCTATCTATCTATCTATCTATCTATCTATCTATCTATCTATCTATCTATCTATCTATCTATCTATCTATCTATCTATCTATCTATCTATCTATCTATCTATCTATCTATCTATCTATCTATCTATCTATCTATCTATCTATCTATCTACTATCCATCCACCTCCATCCACCCATCCTCCACCATCCACCACCACCACCCATCCATCCACCATCCTCCATCCTCCACCACCACCTTCCATCCATCCATCTCCACCATCCTCCATCCTCCACTCATCATCTCTATCTATCTATCTATCTATCTATCTATCTATCTATCTATCTATCTATCTATCTATCTATCTATCTATCTATCTATCTATCTATCTATCTATCTATCTATCTATCTATCTATCTATCTATCTATCTATCTATCTATCTCTATCTCTATCTATATCTATCTACCTACCTACCTATCTATCTATCTATACATATATATCTATATATATATATATATATATCAACACAATACAAGACACTCTTCTCTGTGTGCCAAATTTCCTCTCTACTAGGCCACCAAATCATATAAAATTATAGGTTCCACCCATTCCACTGTGATTTTCTCTTAGTACATTTTCAATTACACTATTTACCAGTAAATTATTTTCTAGGGTATTTTTGTAGAGGGTATAGCATTTTTATCTCTGTTACTACCCCTCCTTCTTTTTTCCTTTTTTGTAGAGAAGAAATTAATGCATAAGAAATAGTATTAGTATTTGGACAATGGAACACCAAATTTCTCTCACGAAACACCATTTCATATGATAGACTGTGCCTTTGCAATTAAGAAATTAAAATCCAGTGAGTTAATGTGAATATGCCACTTCATTTTATGCCATGTCATATCAGCATGCCATGTATCAATGCAGTCTCCTGTAATCAGCACCCTTCTATGGTAATCAGCATTAAAGTAGATAATTTTAGACAAAAATATCAAGGTAAATCTAATACACGACATTAAATGTAAACTGAGATTTTCATTTTTATGTTTCTTTTTTCTTACTGTTTTACTTCAAAATGATAATGACTGTTCTCTAGAAAGTATCACATCTTTTTTTTCTGTTTAAAGAGATGCTTTTTTATTTTTTTTAATTTTTTTATTTTTTATTTTTTATTTTTACAATTACAAAGATATACAATTAAAAAGTTCATATTTGGGTTTTGGTCATACAGTGTTCCAGCACCCATCCCGCCACCGGTGCCCATCTCCCACCACCAACGTCCCCAGTTCCCTCCCCTCCCCAGCCCAGCTCCATGGCAGGTTCTTTATTTCTTTCCGTTTCTCTCTCTCTTTTCCTTCCCTCCAGACTATGAAGTATCACATCTTCTATGTTGGAACTTTATTTTAAAGATAATCAACCATGTTTAAGATCATCAACCACTTTCTCCTTGATTAATCACAAAGTAGAGACAACACATTGGAAAAACCAGAACTATTAAAAAATCATTCAAAACAAGTTTTTTCATAAACAATTGTGCTAACATGAATCTATTATTTGTATCATGCAGGATTGATCAGTTCTGTGGAATTGCTTGTTTATCCTAAGACTTCTAAGATTGCTAGACTCTTAGCTCTCTCTCTCTGTCTCGTTCTCTCTCTCTCTCTCTTTTAGGGAGTCACACCTGGCAGGATTTAGGGACTAGTTCAAGCTCTGTGTTCAGGGTATCATTTGGGGTACAGAATGTCAAAAGGGGTACCAAATATCAAATACCAGTCACATGCAAGTTACCAAATATCACAATGAGGTAACTAACATCAAATATCAGCTACATGCGAGGCAATGACTCAAGTTTCTTTTCATGACTTATCAACTTTTACTGCTTCTTGCATAACCAAAAAAATTAAAGTGTAGTAAATGTCTATAGAAGCATTATATTTATGTTACCATGAAGGTGTGGTTAAATTTCTGTTTTACTGGCTAATCAAGTTAAAGTCATGGTGACAAGTAAGAAAGTGCGTTATGAATAATAAGCAGGCAGACTGAGAGATGGAGACTTATATTCTGCCCAAAGAATCAACTTGTCTCATGGTCACAGTTTTTTCAATAAGAAACAGGCAGGTGGAGGACCATTGGATTCCAGGCAGCCAATCCATTCCTTTTAAAGAGTATTTTATGAACATAAAGATGTCCCACGTATTTTATCTTTCTTATACAGACTTTGGGAAGGACAACATTTAGGGAAACTTTCAGTACATTTAACAACCCTTGCCTAGAAGAATTTGCTTGGTTTTTATTTTAAATTTAGTCCTTAATTTAATTTGGGCACATTTCACATTAACATATCAGAAGTATTGCTTAATATTAAAATAATTTGCCAATAAAGAAATTTTACCAACATAATTTCCTGATAGACTCATGATTCCCAGCAAATGTTTATGCCTGATATCAGATTAATTTTAGTCTTATTTCCACAGCATGATATTGGTTCTTTAGCTGTTTCCTTTAATAAGCCCTCAGGAAGAAATTTCCTTGCAGGTCATTGTAACTATTCTCTGTCTTTCTCAAGTTCTTCTTCACTAGTAACTACTAACTTGCTGCTCATAAGATATTGAATGTTATTGATATTCATAACAGTAGCAACATTATTGATATAGTTCTTCTCTCTGTACTAGTCTCTCCTCCCTTTCTCTCAGCTGGTTAAAAGTATATATATATATATATATATATATATATATATATATATATATATATATGTCTTAGGGGCCGGAGCGATAGTCCAGAGGCTAGGGCGTTTGCCTTGCATGTGGCCGGCCTATGCCGTCCTTGGTTCGATCCCTGGCATCCTATATGGTCCCCCAAGCATGGCCAGGAGTAATTCCTGAGCAAAGAGCCAGGAGCAACCCCTGAGTATCGCCAGGTGTGACCCAAAAAAGCAAAAAAAAAAAAAGATATATATGTCTTTCATGGTCATTTAACTCATAGGATACTCCCAGATCTTTGTAAGCTTATGTGACAGTTCTGTCCTGTTTTATTTATACTATATACTTTTTTTTATACTATATACTTTTGAAAACAAAAAGAAGTTTTCAATATTGACAGGTCAAGTGGAGGAAATATTAGATTGAGCAAAGTTCAGGACTGACCCTTTGGCACAGAATTGAAATAAACCCTGTGCCTAACACACACCTAACTGGTTAGGTGTGGCCTAACCACCTGTATGTATACAAGTTCTCTCCCATATTTATAGCTTTCTGAAGATCCAGTCAGTTCGTTCCCATGATTTCTGCAGTTATTACAGCGAAAGTATAGTGTCAGAAGTTCTAAAGATTGTGTCAGAAGGCCCATGTGAAAGCCTCCTAACCTACAATACTACCTTACTTCTAACAATGTTTTTTTAAATTTATTTGTTTAGTTCACTATCACTATCTTCCCGTTCATAATCTATTTGCTAGAGCGGCACCAGTAATATCTCCATGTGTCCTGTCTCATGCTAGTAGAACCCAAAGGCATCTGCTTGCTCCAGGAACATAAAAGAGCCTCAAACCATTATATTAAGTCATGGGAATGACCCAATATAAATGTTACTGGTATTTGGCATATCAAAACACACGAGCAGCTTGCCAGGCTTGCCGTGCAGGTGGCATACTCTTGTAGTCACCTCTAAATAAAGCAACTATTGATGAACCACGCAGCCACGAGAGCCGGGCTGTGATAGTCTGGTCTGCTGGGTGGAGTTGTGATGAGAGGGAAGTCCGGATGTGGAAAATGACGGCCCCCATGGAGTTGGGGGTCGTCTGGCTTGTTGTGAGGCTCAAATAAAATTGTCCTTTTCTTCAACTGAGACAATATATTGTTTACATCTTCATATTCTATTTGGTAACTTCTGGGTTATTTACCTCAGCTTTCTGTCAAAATGAATGAATAAAATTTAGACCTTCACAGACCTCTGTGAATTTTGGGTTAGAAAGATGAAAGTAAAGGCCGTTATAACAATGCAAATTATGGGCCAGAGCGATAGCCCAGCAGATAGGGCATTTGCCTTGCATGCTGCCAGCCCATGCAGGCCCGGGTTCAATCCCGGAATCCCATATGGTCCCCCCGAGCACTGCCTGGAATAATTCCTGAGTGCAGAGCCAGGAGAAACCCCTGAGCATTGCCGGGCATAACCCAAAAAAGGAAAAAAAGCAATGCCAATTACTACCATGAATTGAAGGATCTTTCTATGTAAATTACTCTCCAGATTATTTCAAATATTCCAATATGAGATGGATAGATTGGTGAGTAAACTCAAGAAAAGTTGAGAAAAAGTCCAGCCTGAGCTTTGTCTTAAATGCAGAGGCTTTTCATAATCACCACAGGGAGCTTCTGAACATATGTTCTTCACAGAGAGCAAACAGAGGTGGTCGTGGAGGCATTTGACACCAGTATATAAGCAAACCTCAGAAATTCCATTTGTTACTATGCCAGACGTCATGTCTCATGCCATTAGTTGTTTGAAGAGTTTCCCTAACATTTCTATTTCAGAAGTTTTAGCATATTCCATTAAATGATGAACAGATTTATTTTATACTTAAATGGTCATATCCAATTAACTTATTTTGCTGTATCTTTAAAATGGTTTACTTTGAAAGTCTTTCTAATATCAGAAATTATTTAACTTTGGATGTGTGTTGCTTTTAAACCCCTTGAATATTCCATATTTGTCCTTTTCATGCAACAGATCTGAATCCCTCACCATGCTCTGACTGAAATCCTTATTGTAATAGCCTGTTTTTCCTGAGCTCTGGCTTGCCAGTTATGCTACTTTCTCCAAAGGTCTGATTACTGAAGCTAATTTCCTTTGTTTTTGATAATGCTTTCATAATTGCAGTTGCAAATGAAAAGGCAGAGCCAATACCTTCTCAACTGGAAATTCACAGATTTTTTATTATCTTCTGCTAAATCAAATTCAATGTTGTTCCCAATGCTTTTTGCACTCTGGTTACATAAATGATACTTCATGTATCTGTGCCTTATTTTCACTAGCTCTTTTGATCTCCATTACATAAGCAGATGCTATTTTATAGGGAAATTCTTTCTTTACAGGAAGAAAGATGCAGAACTGGTAACAGATGTGGTCATATGATGACAAGCAGACCAACAATTGTCAAAATGCTAAACCTAACTGGTTCAATGACCTGCAAACACATACAACTTCATACAGAATGCAGGAAGATGTCTTTGACAAGTCATACTCCCCCTAAATCCTATCCTATATAAATCATATGCCCTAAATCCTATTCTCTAACATAATTACACTTACCTTAGATATTATGACATTAGTTGCTGAAAAACATTTCTAGAAAGACCTGTGGGTCTAGAAATCAGAAAATCTGCTATTGCTTGTTACATTTATAATCTGTATGAAATATTTTCTTATGCCATGGGAAAACGTTGACCTGCCCTATTAAGAACACTAATGGGATCAGGTAGCTAACTCAGGGTCCATGGGCATATTTTCAAGAACAGTGTGATCTCTTGTACCAACTGTATTCCCAAGCACTTCTGGTCATACAGCAAGAGGTTTCTAGGTACCAATGGGATGACATGGAGACCTCCAGAACACAGGCAGCACCACATTTCTAGGATGTTAACATTGGCTGTTCTGGCCTGATTGGTGGAGAATTGGCAAAAGTAGACCCCCTGACCCCAGGTCATCTGAACATTGCTTAAAAGACCAACACTCCCAAAGAAGAACACTGTGTGGCATTCTATGAGTTAAAACATTCGGACAATGTTAAACTAAGCGTTTTCATTAAAAAAGTCAACTCCCAAATTTAAATTCACTTTCATCGTAATTTTAAAAGGTATGTCTATAATTTATTTCTATGGGGCCTGCAGCCCTTAATTTTAGGATAAATAGATAAATATGCTTTGATTGAGTTTCCTTGAAGTGCATTGTTTTCAAGGAAATAAAGACTTGTTTTGTATTTGCATTTTAGATTATTGTAGTCCTTCTGGTGGGGCAAATGTATAAAGTTAAATGGAATAAAGACCTGGTCTAAAGAGGAAAGAAAGTGTTCTAAAGAAAAAAAAACTTTACTTCTAATATTTAGTGTATAATTATCTCTGCTAACTTTGAATTTATCAATGCAGTACTAATTATAATCCTTCAAAATTAACTTAATTTGCAAAAAGAATCATAAATATACAAAATATTTTGGAAAAGTAGTCTACATATATTAAGGACCTGTAATCATTTCAAGTTTTTAATAAGCACCATCCTAGAGTATATAGGGAAAATAGGGTATATTAAGTACATGGAAAAATAAGTTGTGAAGGTTTTCCAATGATGTTTGTTCTACTGACCACTGTAATGATCTATAATACATACCCCATTTAGATTTCTCACAAATGTTTTAGACTTTCCATTTTGCTAAACATTAACTTTTCACTAATTTAGTGTTTTCTTTTAATTGATTGCATACATGTATTAGCAATCTACACACTGGAAGTGAACAAAGAAGCACAGATAACTGTGGCACCATGCTTTTAACCTTCTGAACTTAAATTCTTTCCTGTAGTTTTCAATAAATTCTCCATGAAAGCCAATGCTTGCTCATATGATTCTAATGTTGAATCTTCTGGGACTACAGAAGTTGGAAATGAAAAGGAAAATTGCCCCCTGGTGTGGAGAATGCATACTGTTGTCAAGATATAGACATATGAATGGTCATCCCAATACCTTTGTTACTGCTCCAAACTTTCAATTAGGTTTTGCACCAGTCTATCATTGGAACTACCACTATAACATGAGTTACCTAGGTAAAGATTAATGAGCTGCCTGGAGAGTTGATCTTCAGGGATCTCCTTAATCTTACTTCTTGACTCAATCTATATGGACCTCTCCTACAATGCAATTAAAGTCATTAAATAACACATGCCATGGAAGATCAAGTAGCACAACTGCACATGCAGATTCTCAATAAAAACAGTCTGGGCATCAAGTATTTTGGCTTCTTTCCCAGCTCAGTAATGATTAGTGAAGTCATGTGCAGAAAATATTTGCAGCGTGCAAAATTTTTTGAAGCTGATGCTAAATCAAAAATGAATGCAAACAATGTGTGGTTTGCAAAGCTTTAATTAGTTCAACCAGAAAGATGACTATTAGCTTTATGACAAGGCTTCTGTATGAATACTTTTAAATTGTTTTAGTACAATCCTATTACATCATTAAATAAATTATTCTAGACCATAGGATTTAGAGAAACACACACTTTAAGTTAGAATTGCAGCAATCATTCAATTCTGCAATCATGAAATGACTTCCTTCTATAAAACCCATTCCCTAGTTACATATAGGGGGTATTTATTTGTTTATTTTGGACAAAGAAGTTATATTTCTTATTAATACTATAAACTATTCCTATGGATGACATAACACTGAATGAATTATGCTAACATTAAAAGCTATTCTTAGGCAATATTTATTTTACGTGGTTTTTCTATTTCCCTAATATTTTCCGTGTGTGTGTGTGTGTGTGTGTGTGTGTGAATGTGTGTGCACGCATGTGTATGTGCGTGTATTTGGGATACACCTGGTTGTGATCAGGGTTTTTCCTGGCTTTGCTCTCAGGCATCACTACTAGCAGTCTTGAGAACTATGTAAGGGGCTTCAGATCAGGATGAAATTCTGATTAGCTTCCCGCATTGGCTCCTACTTCCATATTTTGATCAACACCTGATAGTAGAAGCATGATTGAAGTCTACTTTATAAATGTCATATTTAAGGAGACATGTATTTGGAAGATAGATATGAATGACAGTAAAATAATTTGAAAACACAGAGAAATACAGAATTTTGTCTAATTTGAAAAATACAATGTAATCTCTGAGCACGTCCAACCTGTCTGCCAAATTAATTTGATGTTTAATGTAATTACAAATAAATTTACTATAGGATTTTTAACTAAACCTGCCAAGATACTACAATTGCTCACTTATAAAATAATTGAACATAAAGAAACTTCCAAATATAAGTAGCAAAAATAATCAGTGAAGTCAAATTCTCTCAAAGATTATACTTATCAAATACATTTAATATTATATCTAGTCCACAAATAATTTCTTCAAGAGAGATAATATAAAAATAACTCTTGTACTGAAATAAGATAAAATAGAATAAATTTGTGCACAATTAGTGAGGAAGCAATAAGACAAAGAATGACATTGTTCAAAAATAAAATAATGGTCTCATTTCTACCTATAACAAAACAAGTTCAGAATTATTAAGTATAAATATTTATAGGATTCATTTAAAAATCAGACTTGATGTATGTTCTTAAGATAGGAAACATACACTGCAAGAACAATTGCCATGGAGCAAAATTTTCATGAATTAATTTATTAGTTCAATGTAATGCCATGCATTTGCCCAGAAGATCTTTTTTCCTTATTGCCAAAATTATTCAATATATTATGGAAAAATAAATGTCTCTGGTGACTTCGGGAAATTTCGAAAATTATTATGGAAATATACTTACCCATCTAGACGTTATAAAGCAAAAACGATATCAATGATAGGATTTCCACACATGTATAGATAAGTAATTCTGCTTAAGCAAACAGATCTAGAAATATCAGAAAAAGAATGAATGACAATCTAAATCAACATGGAAAAAATTGACCAACAGACTGGTAATGTGAAGAATATGAATTTAAGATCTGAAGAATGAGAAAGTTGAATTTTTACATAGCACTGTATATAAACATTAAATATTAAGTGCATGTTGATACTAAACATGAAATAATTGTACTAGGGGCTAAAGAGAGAGTTCCACTTATAAAACACTTAAATTGCCGCCAAGGAAGCCAGTTCAATCCGTAGTAAGGCATATGTCCTAGAGAACTGCCAGACACAATTCCTAAGCATAGAACTAGTGCATGGTGCACTGCCTGGTGTAGCCCAATATTCCCTCAAAGGGAAGTATTGGGACTAGAATAGCAAACTACTAGAGAATTCTTTGTAACCTTCAAGTTGGAAGTACAAACTCCCAGGTTAAATTCTTCAAAGTGTGAAACACAATGGGTTGGGGGGGAAGAGAGATTGGAACAAAAACAAAATTAAAGTAAACTAGGAAGTTTAGAGAGATACTGATTGAAGAATATGAAGTTGAAATTAGGTAAGATGTCTCTTGATAGTGAATTTTTGGAAGTTATAAAACCAAGATGTGATCTGTAAAAGGCTATTCTACCATCAACCCCAATCTCATATGGATGATGCCAGTCAAAACCAAAGGCTGAAACTACCTTGAAAATGACTCCCAGCAATAAAGCCCTGATAAGACTCTGAAAATCATCAGTCCAACTGCCAGCCCCCAGAAGGAAGGGGCTGAATCCTGTTAGTAAAGGAGATTCTCCAGTAGCGGAAGAAAATTAAAACTGAAGAAGAGATGAATAAAAACTGAACTGAAAATCTCTTTCCTTCAGAAGTTTTCACATTTGACTCCTACCTACACAGATAGATAAGAAGCTGGAAGTCAACTTAGAAAGGATATCAGTTTGGGGCCTGAGCCATAGTCCTGAGGGTAGGGCGCTTGCCTTGCACGCAGTCCATTTGAGTTTGATCTCCGGCATCCCATATGGTCCATCGAGCACCGCCAGGAGTAATTCCTGAGTGCAGAGCCAGGAGTAATCCCTGAGCATTGTGGGGTGTGACCAAAAAAGCAAAAAAAAAAAAAAAAAAGAAAGAAAGAAAAGAAAAGAAAGGATATCAGCTTTGCTGAAGCAAACAGTGCTATTGCAGTGCTATTCCATTGAAGACTGGCCAAGCACCCCATCTCTGTGTATGTTATTCCTTTATTTTGCTTTTAGAAAGTTCTTTGCTAACTCTAAGACTTCCTAATTAAAAAAAAAAAGAAAAGGAAATAAATCTTGTGACTTCATTATTTGTCTTCTCCTGAAATTAATTTGTGCAAGAATAAGTAATGGCTTTGGAAATCTGGGAAGATATCAGGATCATTTTTTTATTTTCATGGGAAGCCTACAACCTCACCTCAGCCAGAGGACCATGATTCTCCAAAAACTTGGGTGGAGGAGAGCAGATTTAGCATCATATTTATGATTTATCATGAATGTATACACGATAAATCATGAGACAATTTAAGATAGTGTAAACAATTCAATGGTGAGTTTCAGTCTGACGTTACCATTCTCCATTCCACATCAGCCACCCCAGTTTGTTACTCCTACAATGATAATTACAATGTATAAATGTGCAAGATCCTGGGAAGGACCTGGTCCTAAACTTGATTATTATCTAAGTCTGTCACTCGACTGCAGAGCTGTCGCGGTGCCTGCAACAGCTGTCGGTCTTCTGTCTTTTATTCATCTTTTACAATTTTTAACACTGTATTAGTATTTCAGGCACTTGTATTTCAGGAATTTGTATTTGTATAGTGCTGATTTTTGCCCCTTGAGGTATTGCAGGTGTGGCTGTGGTACTCAGCTGCATCAGCAGGTGGCGGACAGGACACAGGCTGGTCTATACCCAGGGCTCTGCCCCATGGACCCTGAATGGTTGATGGTCTGACATAGAAAAAAGACTGGGTCCTCTAGGATGAACCCAGAGCCGCAACAGAGCCTGGAAAGCTACCCATGTTGTATTTGATATGCCAAAACCAGTAACAATAATGGACCTCATTCCCAGTGAATGGAAATGTTACTGGTGCCCACTCAAGCAAATCGATGAACAATGGGAAGACAAGTGACAAGTGACAAGTAAACAACAATTGTGTAACTCATTAGCAAGGTTTTAAACCTTTGCTTCAAAACAATTACTCTTTGTACTTTCCTTTTGTGTGTGTATTTTGTATGTCTCAAAGAAAAAGTCCTCTAGAATGTAAAGCTTGTTTGCAAAGATATGATCTCAAAAAATCTCTCCACAAAATACTACTAAGAATATAATTTGTATTGATACAACTAATCTGGAATTCAGAGTATATGCCAAAATACTCAGAAATGCATTACCTTTTATGTATATCATTTTTTACTTCTAGAGGTCTAGTACAAGGATAAAATAGAGATAAAGAAAAATAATTTTCTAAGTAATTTTCATCATTGTTTTGAAAAATGGAGTTTTTTATAACAAACTACAGTGAAATAAATTTTTTCCATATATGGATGTTGCCAGTTGTTGAATCTACAGTGTTGAGGCAGAAGTAAGTGAAAAACCATCTCTTGTAATTTGGCAATAATTCATTGAGCCGTTATCAATTTTTCAATGAAATACAAAACTACCTTAGTTTTAGTGGTAAAGAAAATGACTGAGAACAATATACTGTTTGGCAGGAAAACATAGTCACTCTTATCTGTGAGAGGAAACAGGTGCTTATCAAATAAACAAATATTGCATAGTGATTATTTAATTTAATGATACATTCCATGAGGAAAGTAACAGGTGGTATGATTAAAAAAAACATAGGAAGGAGAAAAGAATACCACTGTTTGGAACTTTGAACTTAGAACCTAATTAATAAGAATGGGGCTTTTAAAAAATTTTACATTTATTCAGACAGCTAATGGGAAAAATCAGTATATACACATTAAAAATACAATGTTCTCACTATACGCCCAGATCATTATAGTTCATATTTACATGAAACACAAATTTGTCACATTAAAAATACTGAGAATGAACTGCTTGAAGGTCATTTGGGAGCAACACTTTGGCCTCCCAGAAAAATCCATTGAGCTGACTACTAGCTGTCTGATTTTATACAAATGCATTATCTTTCCACCCCATCTTTATTTATTGTGAAACTGATGAAATATCTATCTTTAACAGACAGAATAACCCCACCCTCAAAGATATCCACATTCCATTCATAGGAAATAGAGTCTATATTTTGTTTGATAAAAGAGAATTAAAGATGCAGATGAAATAAAGGTCAATGCCAGAGATAGTCTGTCGGGAAGCCACTGGGGTCCCCAACAGTGCTGGGAAGCGAGTTCCCTTCCATCTCCGGCTGGCGGGGAATGGACGAAAACTCAGGAATCCGATGCAGTTTTAAAAGGGCTTTACTATCACAGGTTCCGATATACAATCCAAGAGCAGGGAAAACCTCCAGACTCTGGGTTCCCAGCTAGGCCCTAGCCACATGTAGGCCAAGATGTCTGTCACCATGTGTTGAAGCTCAACAGAGAATGGAGAGGACGAGAAGCAAAATGCCAAGGGAAGCTGGAATGGCAAAAAGAGAGGCTTCTTTCTTTTTGCAGCTTATTTTATAGCTAGAAATTTGCCCAAACTCCCCAACCCAGCCCATTCTGGGCTAGAGATGAAAACAGGAAAATAGTTCTATAGAAATGTAGCAACTTCAGGAGACTTCTCCTCTGGTTGTTTACAAGGACCCAGAGCTAATTAAAGCCTCCTAGCAGAGCTGGGAAGAGCTATAAGCTAAATGTAACTTCCCTTGGCAGGAAGGATCAAATGCCCTCAGGTAATTTCTCCCAGCACCTCACCTAATGTCTTGAGCCAAGATCTGCCTGGAATTGCCCTTATAGGGTAGAGAAGGGGTTTCTGAGATGGCATGCCTCTGTACTAAAGACTATACTAATGCCAGTTAAATATTTCTCCAAGCCTTCACAAGAGTCTCGCTCTACTTCACGGTAGTTTTGTATTTTAGTTGCCTTTGAATTATAAGGGAGCCATGTTTGCTTGCATGGAGGCAAACAGCACTTCTCTCTGGTCTAATTACTTAGAGATCAAACGTGGCCAGGAAAATATGCTGGTAAGATCTAGCTAGTCCCACGATGATTGTGGTAACATCAGAGAATATTTATACCAGCCAGTATAGAATACATGGTCAGATAAACTGCCACATTTAAACTACCCCCTTATCTATGAAGTGACCTGCAGGAGGCAATCCAGGGCAGATGCGAGGCTCTTAGGCTTTTAGGTGTCCTGCAACAAAAGTCATCAGGAGTTAAAGAACTTGCTGTGCATATGGCAGATACTGTTTGGATGCCCAGAATCATATGCCCCCAAAGTATTACCTGCTGTATCACTGTTGCTTCCAAACACCCGTTTAATAAATGAGATTAAAAAAAGAAAAGATTTCTCAAAAAAAGGGCTTTTTTGGGCCAGAGTGGTATTACTGCAGAAGATGCATTTGCCTTGCATGAGACTGATCACGGTTCAATCCCTGGTATGCAACATGGGCCCCTGAGCACTTCCAGGACTAATTCCTGAGTGTACAGCCAGGAGTAACCCCTGAGTATCACCTGGTGTGATACAAAAAGGAAAAAAAAAAGAAAAGGAGGATTTCTAATTAAACTTAAATGAGTCATTTATCCTGAATTACCTAGAAGAGTACGAAATTATCCACAAGGATCCCTCAAGTAAAAAAGGGACTCCAAAGAGACATGGAGATATGGCTATGGAAACAAGGTTCAAATGATGCAACGCATGACTCAAATCGCTCTTGGACACTTTAAAAATCAAAGTAAGACTTGGCCCAAGGAATTCAGACAATCTTGAAAATGTGGCAAAGTTAAGGAGAACTATTCTTCCCTTAAAGCCTCCATAAAGGGATCAACTATTTTGATTACCTTGATTTTTCTCTTTTAAATTTGCATAAGATTTATTTAGACATTCCCTCCCCTTTCCCCTTCCTTCCACTATCATTGATATTTCAATGACTGTGATTGAACACATGCCTTGCTGTGGCCCATGTACATTTAATGTGGTATTTGCCAAGATTTGAACATTAGTTTGCAGGGCTTGCACACCACCTTGGTAATCACTGAGATTTGTTTTCCTTTCAGTTGTACTCTTTTCAGTTGTATTTCTCTTAGTTTTCTTATCTATTATATACATATAATATATAATATATAGTTATCTATATAAAATATATTTATATATTTGCATATTTATATATGCTTATTTATATATAAATATATATTTGTATATAAATATAAATATATATATATATATTGCTCAAGGGTCACTTTCTTTTGATTTTGGTTATCACCAGAATGGTGAGAGTGGCAGGGGTGGGGGAACTCAGTCTCACACATATGCTCACAGATAGTTGTAGTCCCCAGTCATGGTGCTCATACATCTTTAGAGTTATGGTGCTCAACAGAGGGAGCATGCTGTGTGGCATTCACATGCAACTAGCTGTTGGAAAAGAGGAATCCTAGGTGCATGTGAGTGCCACACAGGGTTCTCCCTCTGTCGAACACCATCACCATATGACTTTAGGTATCCCAGGCAGCAGGATTGTCAGGTTTACAGAGCAATCATGCCAGGGTTTCACTTGCACATACGGAAATGCTAGGGATTGAGCTATTGATCATATGCTTACAATGCAGATGTTCCGAAGCATTAACTCATTTCTCTGAGTCCCTTGTCTCAAATTTCTAATCACCTGAACAATAAGCTAAAAAATTTATTTTGCTTTGAGCTGCTAAGCTGGTGATATGATTTAAAGCAGAGTACTAACATACTCTGTGTTCTCATAGTATTATTGAGGATCAAATTACATAACCTAATGTTACATACCTGAAAGAACCTCAGAAAAATTTAACTATTATAAATGCAACTGTTATACTAGTGATAAAAATAACTTGATGAGTTCATCATGTAACTTCCAGGAGATTAGAGGCATGGTGTGTGTCCATAGCTTCCATCTAGAGATCCTAACCCAATAGGTTATTGATTTAGGCTCAAATGATCTTCCAGCACCACTTTAGTCAATATTTGGTATGGAACTTACTATTACCTTTTATTCCATTCTAGAACGACAATTTATTCTTCTAATATAAATTTACCATAAGGGTGAGAAGTAGGATAAGTCAATGCTAAAAGACTTATGTAGTTTACTTTAGTAAAATGCAAGACAAGGTTTTTTCTTTAATCTTGGGACATAGTTCCTATTTGGATATACTATGCAAAATGCTGTTGGCCATGAGCATAAGAACAAATCAACAATGTTTTTGGCACAGTAGAAATATGGGAAGAAACTTAAAACTCAATTAATTGCTAATAAAAGGAATCAGCCAACCTTTATGTCAGCCAACTTCTAGCAATGTTATCTCATAAGAGCCTCTGCTGTTCAAGCCAGAGTTGCATCCAAAAGCATCCTTACTTATACTCCTGCCAAAGCTAGCTGGAATTTATGTCTATTCATGGAGCCAGTGTCACATATTTTCTTTGACTGCAATTCTTATATCCATTAGCTGTATCTGGCATAAGATTTAACCAATGTTTACAAGTTTTACTGAGCGGTTAGATAGGAAATAATATGGCCTTATTTGATAAACCACTTGTGATGGTCTTTAATGCAAGCTGACTGCTCGGTGTACTTATTGGACGCTTCCATTGGTGGGGTAGAATGCTTTCTCAACACGAAACTTCTCCAAGATAAGTCATACAAGGAATTCATATGTAATACCAATAATTAACTTCCTATAGGATGTTTCAAAGATCATTATATAGTAATAGCTATGACCTCATTTTAAATATACCATCTGGAGTTTAAGTACTGTGAAGTTTTAGACTCAATTATATGACTCTGATTTGTAAGTGCAAAGTAATTTCAATACTTTTAGGTCCTGGTTAGATCTACCCTTTATAAACAACAATTAAAGAAATGCTCTGTCCTTGGAAAAGCTGAGTGAAATCACAGTTAAATGGGTGGGGAGGAATGCCCATCTAGCTCATAAGGAAATGCATGAATAAAATTACTTGTATCTCACAAAAGAATAATATTTTTAGGAAATTGCCAGTTATATGTTTTGACCTCAAGAAAAGATAATACAGATAACATGATAGGAATGGGCTAAAAACTTAAAGTTTTGTCCCCAAGAAACAGTGATGCTTTGGACAATGTATTCAACAAATGCAATGAACTTTATGTAAATGCATAATCACATTTAATACACACTTTTTGTTTGTGATATATTATATGTCCTCTTAGCCTGCATCTTCCTGAGTTCAACTTTAAGCAGATTAACTTCTGCTGGGCAATAAAAGCACACCAGTGTCCAAGTACTGCCCTATTGCAGTTCAGGAAAGTTTATTATATGTGATATGACTAAAAGAGCCATAAACAGGGTTGCATTTTGTTATGAAGAAATTAAGTTTCAGTTTCTCATATTTTTAGCTAAGATTTGCAGATTTCCACTAGTTTCAGAAGTAGGTGATACACTACAGACTCTGGAATAAGTTTCATTCTATGAATTACATATGGACCATCATCTTTAAAAACTGTCATTTTTATTTAATGTTATAAGATAAAATTGAAATTAGAAATTAGTTTTTCTTTACTTTTACATTTAAAATTAAAAGTTGTACCCAAGTTTAATCTCATCACAGTAAACATTACCTTTAAAAGTGATTTAAGGGGCCGGAGTGATAGTCCAGCGGGTAGGGTGTTTGCCTTGACGCGGCCGGCCTATGCCGGCCCAGGTTCGATCCCGGCATCCCATATAGTCCCCTGAGTACCGCCAGGAGTAATTCCTGAGCGCGCCAGGTAATCCCTGAGCATTGCTGGGTGTGACCCAAAGCAAAAAAAAAAAATAAAAAAATAAAAGTGATTTAAATATTTTCATATCTATTTATTTAACATTATTAAGCTTTTAAAATGATTCTGCCATTTTACAACAGCATTAACTTATTTGAAAGACAATATTTAAGTAAAATAAATTAAACCTAGAAAGACAAAACTGCAGGATTTACTTTTCAGAAACAATTCAAAAGTGTATATGTAGAAACAGAGAGTAGTCCGTGGTGAAGTATTGAGAAGCCAATAGTCAAATCTTGGTGAAACATTATAAAGTTGCACTCATCTAGAGAAATAATTCAGTTTAGAGAGAAAAAGTATAATTCAAATCAGAATAAAAACTATATTGAGTTCTGGAAATTTGATGAGAATAGATCTCAGGTATACTTATTACACACAAATATAAGTATTGAGACATCGTAAATTAACTTATCATAGTAATCATTGATTTATGTGCATTTATATAAATGCCTTAAGTAGATATCATTTAAAGGCAATATATAAAAAAAAGAAAGACAAAATTAGAGTAGGTGTTATGAAGCACTTGGGTATGATCAAGATCGCTTTCTGGTACTTCGTTAAGGTCTAATTCTGAGTCAGTCCAGGAAGCTTCCATGACATACAAAGAAGAAAGTTGGTTTCATCACTCTATGTTGCAGTCCTACTCTTGACTGCATTCATATGATGTCATATGCAGAGTTTGAGCTTTGTGTTTTCCAATAATGCAAGGCATTTCTTCTCTGTTGTCATCTTCATCTTCTGAGGATGTGATATGGGCTAACTTACTGGAACTTAGAGAATCCAATATTATATGTTGGCTTTCTCATGTATTAGATGAGGCAAGGAAGATGGCTCAAGATTTAAATCTTATACCTAATACATGTGAGACCTTGTTCAGTCTCTTGAATTGCTTTTCTCTATACCCTCTATTACTATTGGGTGTAGGTAAACATTGGGCTACACTGGCACTTGATAGGGTCAAATGGAAATGTTACTGGTGCCTGCTCGAGCCTATCAATGAATAACGGGATGTCAAGTGATCAAGTGATAAAGTAGGTAAACAAGGTGGCGCTTGAGCACAGCTGGATGTGATTCTGACAGAAAACGGAGAGAGATGGGAACTTTAGACTAGTCACTTGACTATTCAGTTTTCCAATGTGCAAATCTATGATAGCATATATTAAAGAGTCTTATAAATATGCAGCGTGTTACTACACATATTGTCTATTATGCCTAGATATTACATATACCTTATCCCTCAATAAATATTAACTTCCATTATTTCATATTGAGGTGGAATGTGAGTGATAAAACTTTAGTATAAAGATAAAGTGATAAAGTGGGCTGATCATGAGGCATCCAAGAGGAAGTTTGGGTTCTGGCCCTGACCCTGGCCCACCATCCCAATAGAGCCACAGAAGAAACCAGAGGAACCCCTCCACCATGATGGCAGCCATTTTCAATGTCCAGATTCCACAGTTCATCAGAACTCCACACAAGAGAGAAACCAATCTCAAACCCAGCCAATCAGAGCCCCGCCCTAGAGAAGTCAATTTCAAGCCCAGGTAAGCTGGTCTTGACGGCTAAATTCACTGGTTTTCCATGGAGATGGAGCTGGGTTCCTTTCCACCACCTCTGTCCCATCTGGGAGGCCCAGTGGACCCACCCACAGACTGCTTCAGGAATGTCAGCCATGGGCCAGAGACACAGATACACAGGGCAGAGCTGCTACCGGCTCTCCCTGTTGCATGTGGCCTTGTGGTACATCATTAAATGCAAATACTGAGAGCACTTGCTCGGCAGAGCTCCTGTGTCATATTTGATATGCCAAAAACAGTAACAATAGACCTCATTCCCATGACCTGAATGGATGGTTTGAGGCTCTTCATGTTCCTGGAGCAAGTAGAGGCTCTTGGGCTATACTATCACATGACAGGGACGAATGGAGATGTTACTGACACCCACTCTAGCAATTTTATGAACAACGGGAAGATAAGTGGTACAAGTGATAAAGATAAAATGCTCTAATGCATGAGCTTCAGAGTCAAAATATGTGAAATAGGTGAAGAAACCAGAATTAGGGGATATCAGTGACACAAAGGTCAAATTTACAAATTGTTATGTTCTTAAGACAGGAGTGTCTAAAAGTGACATCTTGTATCAGTTGGTATAATTATTTTCAGGGTGAATAAAATTTAAAGTCCAGGAATTCAATTTGAAGACTACAATATAATGTGGTTGTATATCATCTGCCTCAAAACATAATCATAGACATAATAATTATAGTCTTTAGGAGAATAACATGTTCAGTCAGCCAAGATTTCCTCAAAAGGAAACATGTCACAGTTCGTAATGATTTGTTTCATCTGATGTCTTGTCTTTGTCTTTGTGATCAGCTTTACATACATGCTGCAGTTATAGAGATCCTGACAGACTCACACTGCCATAATCAATCTATAATAAGCTCTGAGCCACTTGTGAAATCAGCAATTTTGGCGACCTCAAAGGAATGTTATGTTTTGATTAATTTTTTGCCGATAATTCAAGTATCATAAAGCTTTTATGAATGCTAATGTCTAACATCAATGGTAGGGACTAGATATACCAAGATTGTTCCCTGCACTACAGAGCTCTCTTCTAATAAAAAACAAGCGTCAGTACAACACAAGGACTGCTAAGAAATGAATGTCTGATGCACTCAAAGAGGAAAAGTGAACTCTGGAAGATGGAGGAGAGTACCTATGTATGGAGAGTTAGAGGACCAAAAGATATTAACAAACCACAGGGGAAGAGATTACATTTCATCAGATTCTGGATTCCTTTTCCATGGCCTGCTTTCTTTTCTATGACCCTGAATAGGGCAGGGAGATTAGTTCCCATGAGATTCCATTCCAGGAAGGATTTTTCCAGTAAAAATATCCTTATTAAGTTCAGAATCAGGTCATAAATGTTTCTGAATAAAATCTCTAAAACTATTTTTCCTAGATTTCTTTTGAACTAAATCTCTTAAAATGCAATGCCTTTAGGCAGTAACATTTTGCTAAATATACTAACTCTTACATGTATGGACTCAGGAGTACACTGGCTTATAACTGCCTGACATAGACAACTTGATCAATCTGTCCCAGTACTCTTTCCATGAAATTCAGCAAAAACAGAGGCTGTCAATCAGAGTTGTGTGAGGATTAGAGATATAATACCCTGAAAGCAGAGTTCCTGGCAAACAGTAACTTCTCGGTAGTCATTTTTTAATCATCAGTACACTACTTCAGTGAATAATTTATTCTTTGAGTAAGGGAAAGATAAAGAAAGCTTATTTCACAGTGTAGTCTATGGAAAGGAAGGTAATTGTTTTCCTTTAAAGATGGTGATAATGAAGGCAAAAATAATAATATGCATCTTAAATTATTTAACTGATTTATGGGGTCAGAGCAATAGAGCAGCGGGTGGGGTATTTGCCTTGCATGTTGCTGAGCCACGTTCAATCCTGACATCCCATATGATCCCCTGAGCACTGCCAGGAGTAACTCTGAGTGCAAAGTCAAGTTTAACCACTGAGTATAGCTGAATGTGACCCTAAAAGAAACATGACTTTAACTTATTTATGATATATTTACTTAAAATACAAATACTTTTGTCTGGCACAAGTGGCTCATTTTATCTCTATGAAATGAACTTTTTCCCGAGGATTGCTTTAGCTATCCTTTTATTTGTATATCTCACGGTGGTATAATAAAATACTTAAAAAAAAAAGAAATGAACTTTAATAGGCAAATACTGCAATGTAATAAATTGTTTATTTCACCAAATAATAGTCTTCCTTTTACAATTTTAAAGCTTCCATATTTGTTTGTGAGTGTTTCTAACAAATCAATTGGTCATTTATGTCAAAGTGACCTCTTTGGTATTGGTTATATATATATGGGTCAGAGTACTCTCTGTCTCTTGAATTCCAGGCACTACATTGCCTTTTTTTTATTTAGATGCAGTACACGTTCTTAAGTTTTCCATGGAGATGGTTTTAATATTTGCCTAAAAGCAGAAATTCTTACAATCTAAGCGATTCCTCACATGCTGCCTGGGTAGGGAAAATATTGTATCTTCTCAATAGGTACATTTTCAACTGAAAAAAAATCTTGAGGGTTATTGCATCCTGATGTGACATGACATTTTGTAGTTTACTACACCTACAGAATTTGTAACTCCTGAGAACACAAATTCAGTTATTACTTGACTAATCCTGGCTTGACATAAAATTAGAAATTTGCACTAAAATATTAATGGTTTAACAGAGGTTTAGTATATCTAAATTGATTCCCAAGTACATGAGAAGCTTTGTAAAGTATTCAAAGTAGGCTACATTAATAAAATAATATGAACACATAATTTTTTCTTGTAATTATAAAAAATATATACATTACAAGATATATTATATTCATATTATATACATTATAAGATATATACAAATTCTTTATAATGTAAATATGAAAATTAACTTATTTGAACAAATCTAACAGAAATTATCTTTGAAGGTCACAACTTTCTATTATTTTTTCACTTCTATTTGTTTAATGTAGTTTGTGAAGTTTTTATTTAAAATGCTTTTTATATACAATTGTAGTTATATTTACAATAATTTTACCTTTATACTTTGACCAATAGTTAAACTTTTTAGCATTTCCATTCATTTATCCTCTTAACATACCTTAATCCACTGCTGTCAATTCAATTTTGTTGTTCCTCAGCGTACCACACAGGAATAATTTATCAGGTATTTTTTCCTTTGCCCTTTTGAAATTAAGACTGATTTTTGCTGGAAATCAACCTCCAGTTAGAGCAATTGTTAATCATTTTTTGAGAAAATAATCAATTTATAGATATAAATAAGATATATCATTTAAATATTCACTGAATGAGAAATATTTGTTTTAATATACATATGAAATCTGGAGCAAAGGAATGAAAGTGCAGATATCTCTAAATATAATTCTAATTCTGTGGATAATTATCCGTTTTGAACTCCTAGTTCTCTCTTCCATATTATTTCTGCAAGAATGATATATAGATTTTGCCAACAGGTTATGGAATTAAACTACAAATATTAAAGAAGTTCTTCATTTATAATTTTCTTTGGGTTTCCTAACATTTTATCCTCCCTTTAATCCCATCACACCAATATCGTTTCACACTTAAGCAACATTTCTTTCCTGTATAACAGTTAATCCAATTTGCATTCTCCAACATTTGATGAACTAACTTGTTACTTCCAAACTCCGTACTACTATTAGAAATCTGCACTAGCCTACACAGTTTCCTATCAGAGATCTCATTCTCAGATTCAAAAAGCCCATTTTCTGAGGCAAGAGAGCAGCATAAGTGAGCCAGTTTCCTCTCCTCTGGGTAATAAGAACGGTCAAGTGATAGTAATAGTGATAGTGATGGGATATCAAAATCATCTGAAAAGTACTCCTTTTGCTTTGGTTTAGATTTTGGTTCCATAGAACATCCCTATACCTCTAATACTTAATCACTTTTACAAGTTCTAAGAGTAATTCTTATTTCATAGGGTTGTCATATCTGAGCAGATGCCCTTGGGCTACACTAGCCTGTAACAGGATGTATGGAGATGTTACTGGTGCCCGCTCAAGCAAATCGATGAACAATGGAAGACAAGTGATACAAGTGACATATCTGAAATAACTTTGTGCTTCCCCTTTTAACCTTTTTTTAGCTATTTAACAATTTTCATTCTTTTTAGTTCCTTCCCCCTTATTTTCCAAAGGAATAAATGTGATTTTGAAAGAATTTAATAATTTTTTAAGTTGAGCATCCAGAAAACCCTTTTCTGAGCAATGGTGTTAATTGCAATCTAATTTGAACTGAAAAAAAGTTTGTATTCTAGGATATAGGTTAATGAATTTTCCAAAAAGTGAACAAATCAAGTCATTACTACCTAGATAATGAAAAACTGTATGTCTAACGTGCAAAAGTTCTTCTCACAGTTTTACCCACTCATTGCTCCTTATTCCCTAGAAGAAATAACAATATTGTTTTAAGTAACTATAGATTAGTTTGTCACACATTCTAATATAAATAGAATTATACAACATATAGTCTTTTGGATCATTTGCCTTTCACTCAATTGTGTTGGACTTCTCCATTTTGTAATATAGAGTAGCAATATTTTATTCTCATTGTTTTATGTAAATAATAGTTTATATATATTTATAATATAGTATATTATATATAATATGATTATTTTATAATTTTAATATATACTATATATTGTATATATTTTTCATTCTAATTGATAGATATGTACTCATACATATATAATGAGTATATAATACACACATATATGTATATCTATGTATATATATATATATGCACTCATAGTTATAACCACACTAACAAACCCTTCACATGGCAGCCTATCCATATTGGAAGATGGCTGCAAATACAGCAGAAATCTTGTCTCTCCCCACCTACTCACAGCAAGGCCATTCCATAAAGCATGATTTTTAAATATTTCCCCACTATGGGAAACAAGTTTTAGTCTTTTTTTTTAAGGTCTAAGACTACCTAGAATACTAGGAAATTTAACTCTCAGAGATATTATCTGAACCTGTTTTTGATATATTTTACCCAGTATGTTTCTATAATGCTTAACTTCCTTGCATTGCCTTAATTAGTGTATCAATAAATTGTATAATTTTAGAAGTAACAATGCAAGAAAATTTTATTCTAATGCTCTTGAATATGTATGGAAATCATAAGTTAAATTTTATTTTGTGGATAGTAGTTGTTTAGATTTTTAGCTAACATCTCTTGTATCACTTGTCTTTCCATTGATCATTGATTTGCCAGTAACGTCTCCATTCTGCCTGTTGGGAATGAGGGCCATTATTATTACTGGTTTTGGTACATCGGATACACTACAGGTAGCTTGCCAGGCTCTGCCATGGCTCTGGGTTAGTCCCAGGGGGCCCAGTCTTTTTCTATGTCAGACCATCAACTATCTAGGGCCCATGGGGCAGAGCCCTGGGTGTAGACAAGCATGTCTCCTGCCTACTACCTGTTGATGCAGCTGGGCTCTGAGGCCACAACTGCAATACCTCGAGGGGCAGGGTTAGATGATGACAAATACCATTTGGTAAAATAAAAAAATATGATGCCAAAGCTTTTCCACCCTTCTTGATAAAGAAAGCAATTTAAATTATATTTTATCCTTTTCCTATTCCACAAATGTGGTATAAACAAGCTGCAAAAAATAACAGAAATCTTAAACCTGTAACTTAAGCTCAGTTTTTCTAGTTTTCTTCAAACAATGTAAAACAGATTTTTCCCATTAGAGAAACAAGGATTCCCTTTACTAATACCCATCCCTGAGAATATTCCCCAGCTCGGGAGTGCCTAACAGGAAACTGGAACTGTGGGAGGTCTCAGCTGAGCACAAGCCTGACAGAACCATATCACTCCTACCTCAGCAAACCCTGCCCCACCCTCTAGCCCTATTGCAACTGCAGGTTCCTCCACTGACAGTGATGGGGCCCAGTGAGACATACAGAGACACACAGCGGCTTCTCCACTGACACAGCAATGGTACCCAGTCACACACACACACACACACACACACACACACACACACACAGGCTTCTCCACTGACTGACACAGCAATGGAGCCCAGTCTTTCTGTCTTTCTCTCTCTCTCTCTAGTATTCTATATGCATTGCAAGTCTTCTGTGTAATTATCAAAAAATAGGAAAATGGAATGTATGAGTTAACACAGACTCCTCTAAGATTTTACAATAATTTTTAATAAAGAGTGTTTAGAGAAGAATTGTACGAGGATTTTTCCTAGTCAAATAAATCTTTAGCAGTAAAAAGACAGTGGGACCTTTCTGCATTATAAATCTCCATGAATGACAATCATAAGGAAGGAACAATTTTAAAAAATGCCCTAAGCATTGACTGTAAAGTTGATATATTTGTCTAAGAGGTTATGTTATTGCTTTTTTTTTTTTTTTGGCCACACCTGAGGAGCTCAGGAGTTACTCCTGGCAGTCCTGGCAGTGCTTGAAGGACCATATAGGATGCCGGGATTGAACCCTCAAATGCCCTACACGCTGTGCTATCGCTCCTGCCCTAAGAGGTTATGTTACGTTGGGGAGTTGCTGGGGTTCCCAACAATACCAGGAAATGAGTTCCCTTCTACCTCGGAAGCCAGCAGGTAATGGATGAAAACTCAAGAATCCGGAACAGTTTTAAAAGGCTTTATTATCACAGGTTCTGATATACAATCCAAGAACAGGAAAAAACCCAGACTCTGTTCCCAGCTGAGCCTCCAGCCACGTGTAGGCCAAGATGGCAGCCACCATGTATTAAAAGCCCAAGAGAGAACAGAGAGGACAGAGAGAGGAAAATGTCAAGGGAAGCCAAAATGGCAAAAGGGCCTTGTCTTTCTCCCAGCTTATTTTATAGATAGAAATCCGCCAATACTTCTCAGCCTGGCCCATCATGGGCTGGGCTATCTAGAGATGAGTACAGGTAAACAACTCTATTGAAATGCAGCACTTCAGGTGGACCTTTTGGCTTTATAAGAGTCAGAGCTGATTCAAAGCCTCCCTAGCTGAGCTGGGAGGGGCTGACACATACAGAAAAGTATGGGCTAACACATACAGAAAATTAAACAAAAGGAACATTTCCAATTACAAAATGATATTGCATGTTACTTCAGGATACTAACTTGTTTTTGGACCCAAAGCAAAGTTTGTGACAAAACATTTCTAGCTATCTGATTATAACAAACTATAGTTTGCACTGTCCATTATTAGTGAGAGTCAATTTGCAATATTTTAGGTAAAGTCGCATGTCTGGAGCAAAGTCTGAGGGACTTCTGGAACAGCAATAGCGGTGATCATGTGAATGAGTCTCTGGAGAGCAGCGATCAGGAACTCGTTGAATTGTCAGGAACACTGAATCAGGTCTCAGGAACACTGGAACAAACATCTTGAGCACTGGAAAAGGAATCTCGAGTGCTTTAACATATGTCCGGAACATTGGTGTAGGCATCTTACAGGGCTTCTTCAGCAAGGGAACACTGACACCGGTAATCATACCGGTAACTTAATCTTAGGCGAGATAAAAACATTTTCCAAGATTAGTCACAAATAGAGATATTAGGGCTTTGGCAGGAATCCAAATCTGGGATGGAGAGAAAATAAAGAAGCTCCAACACGGGTGGAACAGGGAGATAAGTATGAGAATTGATGAATCCAAAAATTGATAAGTCGGGTAGGTCAGCAGCAGAGCTGATGAATCCAATAGAGACATGTAGTGTTCAGAAATTGAGAAAGTAGTAGTTGAGACATAACATAGACACAACATTAATCACAAACATAATGACGGCCACTACACGCACACACACACACATTTGATCGATCAGTATATTACAGCTGTATATATGACCCATCTAGGGTAATAAATGGTAATGAATCAAGCGCTTCATGAATATAAAGCCAGCAACAATGTTGTAACAATAAAAATAAATCCTTTCTTAAATTATAAAAAATAATATAATCACCTACACTATTGTCCTTGTTTTAGTTCCAAGCTTACTTCAACCATTCCAGGAATGTCTAATATCAACTTTGTTTGATTTTTTTTTTTTTTAGCAACAATATGCAGGCATGTTTTTTGTCTCAATTGAATTTAGTAAAGCTACTCACCAGAAGTTTGAACTCTGGCCATCAGTAAAGTTTCTCAAGATTTCTTTCCTGAGTTTTATCAGTGATTGTGGTTATGCCTTAGGTACAATTTGATTTTGTATACATTTAAACTCAGAAATCATAACTACTTCCATTGTCTAGTAAGGAAAAAATAGTCAATGAAATCTGTGAAACCAGTGAATATATATTGTTTCTTTTATATTTGCTCTTTCATGTCACAGCAGTTTTCTCATTATAGAGGTTTGAAATGCCTTATTGCATTATAATAATCTCATTTGTACTGCTGTCACATCTTCTAGTGCTTAGAAAAGAGTTAGGAGTCAGGCACAAACTCTGTTATACTAGAAAACAATAATAGTTAAAACCTGGCAAACCAAAATGGATCAATTTTCAAACTCATAAGAAGCATTAATTTTGTAAACAGTATTGCAAGGATTTTTTAGCATAAAAATGATGATAAACCTGAAGGCAACTAAGGTCATATACCAGCATAAATTAAGAGCATCTCTAATTTTTATAGTTTTTTAAAGAATATGGAACTATAGCTATAGCATCTTATTTTTTCTGAACTAAATTTAAACCCTAAACTTGGTCATGGAAGATTTAAAATTTATTGGGATACTAGAAAAAGGACTTTAGGTCAATTCCTAAATTAGAAGATTCAAGCTATTTTTTATTACTCAAACAAATAAGTGTGTGTGCTATTGTATGCCTACAGTGAGAGTCTATGAATCCTAATTACTTCCAAATATTAGAACAGAGTATTTACATGTAGAAACTAGAATTCTCTTCAAAAATAGAGATCTTGTGGTGTAGGATACTTATTCTGAATTCAATTATCTCCTGCAGTAGAGCAAGAATTTTATAATTTAGAGGGAGAGACCAAGTAGTTAGTTATTCAGTACTCTTACTTATCTAATCTTTTCCCTACAGGATATGGCAAGGCGAAAGATAGCAATATTTAGTTGCTAAATAAAGTCTCCAAAGTCTCCTACCCAAGACAATAAGGACTGTAAGTAAGGGAAAAGGTTTGGTTTGTCATTTAGAGAGAACCCTAGTGTACAAAAATTTTTGCACATACTTCATCTAAGTTTACAGATGACCTACATGTCTGATCTACAGCAATATAATTTAATATGATTCATTGCATCGAAAATGCTGCTAAGTTAACACGAGGTCTCTATTTCTACATAGAAGACAGGATTGGCATTTGAAAGCATCTTGTATAGAATAAATAGAAGAAACTCAGAGACTGTTAATCTGGAGGAACATGCTAAGTATAATTAGAAGCTGTGGCCTTAGGGTAGGGGGATGTTAAATTCCTGTGGAATATGAGCTGATTTGTGAAGGAGAAAGATGGAGACTTACATGAGATAATACAACATGTGTATTATAGCCTACCAATGAGCAAGAAAGAATAGGTTTGATGGAGTTTTGTGAATTTAGCTATTCAAGAATTTGACTGCAATAGGAAAGTATGTAGTAGTGACAATCTAAGAGATGATTGGGTTGGATACCAGATTCCCATACGTATGCCAGTTGAGCAGCTGCAAAAAAAAGACCCTAGACTAATCTCTTGATTGGGCTGATTAAAGACTGAGAGTATAGAAAATAAGTTGTCCATCTCTCTCAAAAGTCACAGTTGCACTTTCAACCTAATATTATATCAATATGAAAATATTATGCTTTTGGTGTTAATTTTACCATTTTTAAAGTTATTAAATCAAGCATAAATTTTATTTTTCTTATAAGGTAAATAAAATATTGATTGTAGTTTAGAAATAGTTTAATTATTTATGTTTACACAGGAAAATAACATTAGATACTTCTATTATTAAGTAAAATATTTTGCTCATGTAGTTGAATTGCAATAAAGTCAATAAAAACAATTGTAATTGCTATGAATTACAAAATAATTATATATTAGAAGGAAGCTAAGTGACATACATCATCTTATTTAATTCTTGTAACTAATCTGAATGAATAAGTGTGCTATTCATATTTTACAGCTATGGAAGTAAAAACTAAAAAAGACAGTATTCAGAAACAATTAACGGCAAAGTCAACAATAATTGTCTAATTCTAATACACATAAGAAAAGTGAAATGCTTAGAAAGTTAGGGATGGCACACTATTTCATCTCAAAGATTACTTCCTATGTGGTGAGTTTGCAATTTTAGCAGTATAAATTATCCATGATTATATAATTTATAGAAAAATTGGCATATATAGGTATCTCAATGAGTAGTTCTCTGCATTAGCTGTTCATTAAGTTTTGTAAATATTCTTTATAAACATTCTAAACTTGGTGACAGAGACCTCAAATACCTGAGCACACACTCTGCATGCAGAAAGAACAGGTTAAAAATCACTGTATCACTATCTTCCCGTTCATCATCGATTTGCTCAAGCGGGCACCAGTAACATCTCCATATGTCCTGTCTCATGCAAGTAGAGCCCAAAGGGAACTCTTGAGCTCCAGGAACATAAAGAGATTCAAACCATTCCATTAGGTCATGGGAATGAGGTCTATAATTGTTACTGGTATTTGGCATATCAAATACGACAAGGGTAGCTTGCCAGGCTCTGCCATACGGGTAGCAAACTCTTGTAGTCAAGAGTATGACTTCAAGATTATGATAACAAGAGTATGACTACAAGAGTATGCAGTTCCTAAAAGGCTTTTAATAGTACAAAATCTCTACAACCGCAATCAAATATAATGAAAGAATTCTAGCTCTGGTCAGAACTTAGACCATACAAGAGAGCCCAAGTCTCCTACCCAAAAACAGAGGATCTCACTCAAGAGGAGTCCTCCCAAAATAAAGGGAAAAGAGCTTATTTTTTTAAGTCATTTTAAACCTGAATCCAGGTTAAAAATGCAGTAAAAAAAAAAAAAGGGGTTATACCATGGAGTGAGAGCACAGCAGGTAGAGTGTTTGCCTTGCACACAGATGATCAGGATTTGATCCCTGGAATTCTATATGGTCCCTCGAGCTCCACCGGAGGTAATTCCTGAGCGAAGAGCCAGGGGTAACCTTAAGCATTGCTGCTTGTGAATCAAAAAAGCAAAAAAAAAATGGGTAAATAAATAGATAAATTAATAAATGGATCACTTGATCACTTGATCACCTGAATCGATTTGCTCGATGGGGTGCCATTAACATTTCCATTGGACCCTATCACATGCCAATAAGCCCAATGGCATCTGGTTGATTCAGGAATAAGAAGAGCATCATACCATACTTCAGGGTCTTGACAAGGAAGTCAGACCATCTTGTACATGGGTGGCCACGTGATCTTTTGACATCCCATGGGATCCAGTCGGTAACAACTCTAGTTCAGTGGTCATCTCCAAATCGTATTACATGTCCAGCCCATCTGATTTTCGATGCCTTGGCAAATGAGACAGGGTCGCTGATTCTGGAATAGCAACAGAGGTTAGACCTCCGGATTCCTTCTCTCACTTGAGTGAGGCACGATATTCCAAGCATAGCTCTTTCGATTCCTCTCTGGGAGACCCAAATAGCATTCTCATCCTGCTTTCAGAGGGCCCAGGTCCCTGAGGCATATGTTAATGCAGTGAGCAGGGTGGAGTCAAAGAGTTGTGCCCGGAGCCGGAGATTCTTTTTGTCCTTTTAGCTATTTCTTCGATTCCTTTGAAGGCATTCCATGCCACTCTCTTCCTCCTGCACAGCTCAGGTTTTAAGTCATCATGTTGACTTCTCGACCTAAGTACACATAACTGCTGCATTCAGAGATGTCTGTTCCATTGAGAGTGAATGGGGCCTCTGGAACTAGTTCATTTTTTATAAACATAGTTTTTTTTTTAGATTCAGCTGTAGACTTATCTTTCCACATTCTCGGTCGAAGTCAGCCAGCATTTGTGCCACTTGGCTACTGTTTGTTGTTATTAGAACGATGTCATCAGCGAAGCGGAGGTGTTGTAGTTGCCGACCATCTATCTTCACTCCCATTCCTTCCCATTCTAATTGTTGCATGATGTTCTTGAGGGTGGCCCTGAATAGTTTTGGTGAAATGGTATCACCCTGTTGAACCCTTCTTTTGACATCAATGATCACTTTCTTGTAGAATGGTGAGATCTGAGTGGTGAATTAGTGATACAGCTCAAGAAGGATCTTGATGAATTGGGTTTGAACACCCTGTTTGGCTAGGGCTTCGATGACTGCTTCAGTCTCCACAGAATCAAAGGCTTTCTTTAAATCAATGAACATGAGACAGAGCGGCATCTTGTACTCCCTACAAACCTCATGAGCTTGGTTACAGTGTGGATATGGTTGATTGTGCTGAATCCTTTCCGGGAAGCCAGCTTTCTCACACGGTTGTTCTTCATCTAATGTTCTGCCAATCCTGTTCAGGATGACTCGAGTGAACAGTTTGCAGATCGGACAGGCAGATGGGGCGATAGTTGCGGATGTCACGAATGTCTCCCTTCCTGAACAGTAGAACTGTCCTGCTGGTTTTCCATTGGGAGGGCACCTTGCATTCAGACAGGTATCGTGTGAAGAGCTGAGCTAGTGTATTGATGAGTACTCATGGCAGATTCTTCAGCTGTTCTGTTCTGACTTTGTCTGGGCCTGGTGCTGTTCCCTTCTTTACCAACGAAATGGCATGTCGGATTTCAGAAGGGAGGAACCTTGGGAATGACATATCCATCCTGCAGAATTTGGTATGTGGGCAGGTGGACGTGGCTATCAAAGACATCTGAGTAGAAGTCATGGATAATCTTCTCCATTGCCTTTCTGGAAGATGTGATAGATCCATCAGGCATGAGGGCAGTCATCTTGGTCTTATAGTTGGTGAAGGACAGGCGGGTGGTGCGAATGTTTTTCCCCCGGCTTCTGCTGCATCTTCCAGTATTTCTGCTCTTCTGTCTTTGTGGTCTTTTTTTTATCACTTCTCTGCACTGCTTAGCAAGCTTGGACATTATCATTTGGTCGCCTGAGGCTCACGCCTTGCCACGTTGGCGGAACGAGCTCGAGAGTTTCTGAAGACAGGCGTCCTTTTGTGTCTTTCTCTCTCTCTCTCTCGGCATTCTTCGCACAATCATGGAGGTGCATGTATTGTATTGTTCCTTGAGATGTCGTCAGTGATGGTATCTTCCCATGTTGCTACAATGGTGCCAAAGAGGTCCCAGTTGGTGGCCGTCTGGGAGTTCTATTCTTAAACTTTGCAGGCTTTTCTCCCAGTTGATTGAAGTAGAATTTTGCATGGGAGACTGTGGTCCGATCCTGTTTGGAATTTGGGGACGACAGCAACATTGGTCAGACAAAACCATCGATTGAAGATGATGTGGTCTATTTCATTGTGGAACTGTTCACCAGGAGATTCCCATGTCCAACGTTTTGCTTCAACCTTCTGGAACTGTGAGTTCCCCATGAATGGTCTTGGTGGACATGATGAACTCAGATAGTCTCTCACTGTGTTCGCTCCATTCTAGGCATTGAGTCCGATTGTGCAGTTCTTCAGCCGATCTTCTCCCTCCTATCTTGGAATTAAAATCACCAACTATGATCTTGTAGGTGTGATCTTTTTTATAGG